>NW_004624750.1:27827327-27840802 GCF_000247695.1 Heterocephalus glaber | reverse complement strand
AGAAATGGAAAAAATGGAAATAAAGTCTTTGTAAATAGGGAAGGGTGGAGGGCGTGAAGGGAGGGCTAGGAATGGGGAAAAAATATGCACCAAGATGCATTATGTAAAGGTACAATTCCCAATGAGAAATTTAATTGTGTTGTATACCTACAATGTACCAATAAAAGAATTTAATACAAAAAAAAAGAAATTAGAGCAGGCTTTTTATCATCATTGACAAGTAATGGGACTTTTGCAGACTTTGCTGTTGTTTCATGAGGCAATATTAAAAGTCCCTCAGGGGAAGTCATTACAGGAAGAACTTAATGTGGTATAAAGGGAATTTATCATAATTTTTCATGATCTGCTTTGGTTTTGGCTAAATCACAAACTAAAACATTAAGCAAGCAAGTTTTTTTTTTTTTTACTGGAAGAAGCCAAATGCCAATAAAAATTTTTTAAAAAGAGAAATGGAAGTAGTGCCAGTGAAAATACAGAAAAGAGGGCTGATTGGAAGCTTTAGGACATGTTACTGATAGTACTGTGTGACAATTGCCTGTCAGGGAGCAGAGCTTGGGAAGGAGTCGGAGAGGATGACTGGGAATCTGTTTCTTATTGCCCGGTGGACATGAACTGACACATGATCCATTCCAAATAATACAGTTAATATAGTATCAGACTCTCTACAGAACAAACCTAGTAAATAATCATATAACATTCACTGTGATTTAGAATCACTGAAAGCTCTTCTTAGCTTCATAATTTGTTTCATTTTTATTAAAACAAATTTATAAATAAATGAAAACCTGTACCAGGATTAGAAAAGTTAGGAGGAATTTTTTGTGAGATATTAAAATTTTGCTTTAAATTTATTTTTTTTAAGTATTTTTAATAAAAATTTGCAATTATATACAAAATTAAATATAGAATAGTAATAAACCCCATGTAGTCTCATTCAGACTCCAGTCATAAATTCTTGTTTAATCCTATTTTACTTAAATCCCCTACCAAATACTCTTCCCTCAACTACATTATTGCAGCAAACCTCAACAGCATATCATTTTATTATAGATACATGAATTTTTTTAAAAAAGGAAAGACAAGATTACCCCTTGAGAACTGAACCACAGTGTTATTATCATACATAAAAATGTATAGAAATTCTTTAATATCATCGAATGCAATTGATTCTGAAATTTCCCTAATGTTCATATATATACAGATATAGGGTTTTAGTAACCATTAAGAATATTTGACTAGATCCATTGTTTTATTGGGGTGTTAGAAAATAATAATATTCTATCATTTTTTTTTCTTTATTTATTTTCTGGAATTCTTCTAAAATGAAGAACTTCCCCTTATCAAATATGTAGCTGATAATGCAGGAAAGGTAGAATACAACTTCATTCTCTTATTTACTAGTTTTCCAAAAATGACTTAAACCTCTTATACCTTCCCAAAGTAGCTAATAAACTATTTTAAAAAATTGAGTAGGATTCTGGATACTTTTCAAAGATACTTAACTCTTTGATCTATTATAGTACCCAATCCTTTGATGTTCTGTCTTTGGCCAATGGATACTCTTGGCTCCTGCATCATTTTGACACAGCTACAGAGCTTTGTGATGGTGCCTCTTTGTTCGGATATTGTGAGGTGTTTCAGGTTTGCTTGGCACGTTCCTACTCCAAACCCGTTATCTCTTGTTCTCCAAAGGGCCCTGGTTCCTTCCAATGGGAAAAGCATTTAGCGACTACAGTGAGGGTGCTCATTCTTAGTAGGTTGGGAAATATTTTTTCCCCAGTCCTTTGTAGTGGATGTAGCTAGGAAATAATTCATAGTAATATTGCTAATTTAAATTTAATTTTGCTAGGATTTTACTTAATGTTTTGATTTTATATTTATACCTCTTTTGTTAAATGATAAAAACTGGTTTCTAACATAACTGTGTATTTATTTTAACCACTTATAAATGTATGTGTGTATAACCCATCACTATTATTACTAACAATATTAAAAAGTTTATATATTTTTTGTTCATTGTTTATGTTTTTGCCTTTAGGATATATCCATCTAAGAATGAGTGAATTACTATGTTTTAAAGATTTATTTATTTTGCAGTACTTAGGACTGAACTCAGGGCCTTTGTGCTATATCCCTTCCTCTTTTCTAAAAATATTTTTATTTTGAGACAGGGTCTAGCTTAGTCACTAAATTGCCCAGGTTGGGCTTGAACTTTTGATCCTCCTGCCCCAGCATCCCAGCGTGCTGAGATTATAGGTGTGTGCCAGGATTCCCAACTTACTTTGAAGACATTGAAAATAAATCCTCTCTGTATGGTTAAACCAGAAACTCAAAACCAAAGTAGGTTCATTTGTTTACTTTCAATTTTTTATTTTTGTAGTATGCTTTTGGTTAAATTACACTTTATTATAAAACAAGGTACATTCAAAGAGTCTGGTTTCCATCCATTTCACTCACATTTTCTTCTTTTGCATGCTGTGTACAAATTTTAAATTAGTTTTTGGGTTATCTTTCCTTTTAATCGATGTAATAAAATATGTGAGGTTTTTTTTTGTATTGTCTCTTTTTTAGACAAAAAGTAGAGTATGATGCCTAATGTTCTGCACTTGTTTTTTTTTTTAATCTGATACTATATTCTAGACTTTGCTCTACACATTACAGGTATCATCATTCCTTTTTACAGCTGCTTATTATGCAGCTGAATGAACACCAGTTTTTCATCGAGCCCTGATGATGGACATTTGAGTGGATGTCGGTCTCATTTTTTCTTTTTTCTGACCTTTCTCCAGGGGGTTATGGAATAGATTCCTAGAAGTAGGATTACTGACCCCCGAATAAAAACATGTATAATTTTGCTCAATATTAATAAGTTCTACTGTATAATAGCTTAATGAATTTGTAATTTTTGATAGATTTTGAAAAATATCTGATAACACTTCAGGAAAAATATAGGGTTTTCTGATAATTTTTGAAAAGCCAATACAGGGATGGCTGTTTTTGTTTTTAAATAAAAAAAATTAAAACACCATTTCCTAAAGTAAGCGTAGGCCTTAGTTAATTAGCTTTATGTCATTTTACTTTCTAAATAGGAAAGACTTCTGTCTTTTTACTTATCGAAACTGCTAACTCAGCACCTTTCAGGTCACTTTCCAGGGCTTTTACTGAGCATTTTTCACGGGTAAGGACAAGTGCTAAATATTGGTGAGATGAGCAAATGAAGCAGCATAAGGGCTGCCTTCCCAAACTCACAATATGGGTGGGAGGCAGGCATATGACACCTGATGCAAGACAAATAGGCAAGTGATGAAACTGAACGTACTTTGAGGACACTGTAGAAGACAAAGTGTCTTCTGATCAGTGGCCTCTGGGAAAGTCCTGGGTGTTGTGGGATTTGTACTAACCTTGAGGAAACACTTTTATCAGAGGTAACTATTAGAATAATAGACATGGGGGTCAGAGAATGCTTAAGGCACTTCATTAGACCTCTGTGGCTGATCTGGGAGCTTAAGAGAGTCCTGCAGTATTTCACAAGATACACCTGTTTTTAAACTACGTTAACTGAGCCTTAAAAATCCATAGTGTTCAGCTGTTGATTCCTTTCTGAGTGATTGCTTTCCTCACTCAGAGTGCTTGCTCTGAGTGTTGGAAATGCTTGGAGCTCTAGTTTGTGTGATGAGAATCTCAAAGACATGCAGCCTGGAGTTTGACCTCCTAACCACAGTCTTGAGTCACTGACTTTGGGCTTTTCACTTTACAGTAGTGGACCAGTCTCTAAGAGACCCAGAGAGTGTTATGAAACTGAACTTTTAAGAGGAAAAAAGAAAAAGAGGAGAAGTCATAGGGTTAGGGTGTGATCTCACAAAAGCTTCCCAGTTTGTTTTTTTTTAGCTGAGAGACAGATGCACATGTTCATATGACAACCGTAGTGTGAGTGTGTGGGTGGAAGAGGTCGTGACCTAAGCTCTGGTTTCACTTGGTTTCCCCTTTCTTTCTCTTTCTGATGTGTCAATGACTTTCTTTGAACAAAGAGAAGTAAGTAGTTTTAAAAATTTTGTTTGGGTAAAAAGGTTATTAAAATGTAAATTGTACATGAGATGTTAAAGCAGAAATTAACGCCTCAAGGATTTTCCTCTCATTTATAGGTAAAGAAACTGAAGTCTAAAGAGCTTCTTACATTTTACCCAAGGCCTCATATCTAGTAGGTTACAGAACTCAGAGGAAAGCCCAGATCTTCATTCCTCCCTCTTTCACCTGCCTAATTTGACGCCCAATTTTACCATGGAGAGCTGGCATCCTTTTCTAATGGAGATTTAGTGATGGGCACACAAATCAACATTCAGAAGTCTGTTCTGCCTTTCTTTTTATGCGTTTTAAATATAGCATAATGGCCATTGAAAATAAATCATTGGATTCCAAACTCAACAACGTCCTTCAGCTCCAATCTCTCTTAAGTTACAAGGACATATTTCCATTTTATTGCAAATGTAACAGAAGCACTTTTACTACACAGTCAGCAGTTTAGCAAGACTGCTTCAAGTTTCAAACCTCTCCAGATTTATCTTGAATGAACTTGAAGTTGCAAGTGTGTAACCACTATCAATGTTGTGTTTTGACTATCTCAAACTGTCTCAAACTATAAATTTATGTGCTTTCTATTCTTTTCTTTTTTAGGACCAAATCTTCATGGAAAATGTAGGGGCTGTGAAGCAGCTCTGCAAACTAACCAACAACCTTGAAGAAAGAATAGAAGAATTAGAAATATGGAATAGAAAGCTGGCCATGCTAAAGGGGCTCAGCAGTTCCAAATCCACAGTCAGTCAAGCAAGTTCAATCAGGTATATGCAGCATTTCCACAGAAGTTTGGGGGAAAGAAAGAGTGGGCTCTTTCCATAACTAGATCATTCTAATTGGTCTATCTGATAATGAAGTCCCTTTTCTTCTCTTAGAATATTTTAGGAACACAATTGCCTTATGTGATAGTTTTCTTAATTTTTTTCTGCTGATTCTTTAAAAACAAAACATGAGACATCTTTTTAATAGCAGTTGTTATACTAGGAAAAGCTAAATTTTAGCAAAAGGATGTCTTCTCTTTTTAGAAGGAGAAGTAGTCATTTCTCAATTTAGAAAACCATTTTCAGTCCTGGTGGGGGGAAACTTATTATTTGTTTTTATTAATTAAGGAAGTAAGTAGTATTTCCTGGGATCTAGTTGCAAGAAAAAGAGAAATGTAATGCTTAATGTATTCATTTATGCTTGCTAAAGGTTTTTTACACACAGAGAGCTCCCAATTGTTGTGACTTTTCTTTTTTCAAAGTATCACTGTATTACAAAAGAAAATCATACTGCTGTGTTTCTGACAGCCTGGGCCTTTGTCATATAACTCTTGGAAAGGCATCTGAATAGTAATCAATTTTCTCTCTCTCTTTTTAAAGCAAACTTAGCAGAGCTGTTAGTACATCTTCTCCAAGAAGGGCTATTCCCCAAAATCCCAACAAGGTAAACAGACTTAAATTTATAATAAAGAGATGATATTTTCTATACAAAATAATAAGTTTTTAGAGAAATTGATCAAGAACCCCCCCCATTTATTTGTTGATAAATTTCCCTAGTTTTCATCCTTATGCATTCCAGGTATTTAGCTACTAACCCTTTAATGGATATTTTTAAAGAGCAGACATTTTGAGAAAAGGGTACAAAACACATTCATTTCAGAAATATTATCTTGCCAGTTTTTTGTTTATATTGTTCCCACCAGGTGAAATTCAAGAATTTCAACTTGCATATGGCCATGGGCTGCAAGATCCATGTTTATGACTTGACTTTACCTAATTCCTTATCTTTGGCTTCAGATAATCCCTAAAAGACTTCAGTTCCTCAAATCTCCTTTTACCCTTTGATATTTAATACTAAATATGAAAATGGGAGGATATTCACTTGCTTTCAAAGGCTGAAATGTGATGTTTTTATTAATGAATAAAAGCAACTTACATCAAGTAGGATAACACTTCCAGTACAAAGTGAGGGTTAATTGTTTATTAACTTGAAGGATGCCCTTTCTATCACAGAGATGTGTCACGAGGGAGAAGCTCTAACAGTCTTGGCCTAGATGCAATTCACAGAGAACTGTGAAATTCAGCTTGGTCCCTCTGATCCATCACTGGTCAAAAGGCGGCCCTTTCCAAGACAGAATATGCATGGCTTCATCTGTACCTTATTAAAGGATGACCTGACGCTTGGGATACACCTCCAGTTGCTCTCTTCATGCAACAATGGGTTGAGCTACTATAAAGGGATTCAGAAATAGTTCGAAATTTTTCTACTAAAAACTAGTAAAATATTACGTTGCTTACAAGCTTCTTGGTGTACCAATAAGCACAAACACATGGATATATATATATATATATATATATATATATGTTCTGGGCAACTTAGTCACATTGGGAAACATTATAGTTTCTATCTTACAAAGATTGTTGATAAGATTGCTAAAACTCTTTGCACAGTAAAACACAAAATACTAAAAATGTGTAGGAAAGATGTCTTTTGCACTAACCAATTTGCAATAGAATGCTAGGAATGGTATATACATCCATAGCAACCCTGATAGATGAAATTTGGTCATCTCCAATCTTTGTATCTTTATCTTACACTAAGAAAATAAAAATTCTCTTTGTTTCACACTTATCTCAGAATAGTAACTAGAATGGTCATGAAGTAGGCCCTGGGTCTGCCTTCCTCTCAGAAATATTTGTCAGATGAATACTGGAGTAGAGACCCCAGTCTGAAGGTATTCTCTGAAGGCTCACAATTTAAATTAAAAACATTAAGTGGCTCAGTGTTTTGGATGTGCGGGTGAGGTGGGACTTGGGATGTGGTCACCCGGTCCAAAATTTATGTAGTCATTAAACTTCAATTCTTCAGTCTTTATAAGAGGTCAGCAGGACGCCAAGATGAGTCAGATGTGATCTCTTCTCCTAAGGGATTATAGCACAGCAAGGGAAGAGGGGAAGAAAATATAAAGAATGGCTTTACCTAGATGTGATAAATACTGCAGAGACTCAGTGCTGCAGGAGTCTTGCAACAGCCTAGCCTGAAAGGCAGTGTGGTTTGCTAGAGAGCAGTGAGCCTAGGGCGATGTTTCAGATGAAATAGCATCAGCAGAGTTCTGGAGAGGGCTTCATTGAGGAATGAGGTGGGCGTTAGGGAGGATAGTAAAGATAAGGCTGAAAATATTTGTTAGGCTCAGATTCCCTGGACCACCAGCTTAGTTCATTTGCTAGCCATGAAGACACTTTCTAAAGTGATTCCTTCATGTTTTTACAGACAGGAAAAAGGAGGCTGCATATCATTGTATTTAAAAACATAGATTGCGGAGCCAAAGAATGTTAACTTAAATAATTTCTCTGTAACTTACTAGCAGTATGATCTTGAGTGAGAAACTTGGCTTTCTATGCCTCCTTTTCACTGTCTGTAAAATCCCCTAGGACGAGGACGGTAAAAGTACCCACTTTGTTTTAGGGTTGTTGAGGATGATTGTGAGGATTGTTCTCTACATTAGCGTATGTAAAGCACTCAGAAGAGTGCATGGTATGTGTTGGCTGTTGTTGCTGTCTTCAAGCTCACTATTTTAGTCATTCTCATACTTTGGTGTGTAGTAGAATCTTCCAGGGAGCTGGTAAAGTACACATAATGAGAATGTTTTGCTCCCCCTATGCTTTTCTTGGTAGGAGATCTCAGATGTTTCTAGAAGTTTACTCTCCCTCCCATACTACCATCAATCACTAGGTGACCTCTGTTCTTTGGGGCTCTTTGGGTGACTGAAATATATAAGTGTGGGTGGGGAGTGGTACTGTTTGGTTGAATGGGGGCTGCTAATGAGCAAGGTGCTTACTGTGGGCATTTGATGGGCCTTATGAGATGGTAAGAAGCCTGGCTAGGAACTTGCCTCAACTTCCACATAGCTCCCTGTACTGATCAAGACTCATTCTCGAGGAACATTGAGGTCTCCTGATCTAGTGTTCATCTAATCCATAGGGTTGCTCTTTCTTTGCTTTCTCCACCTCCAAGAGGTAGGTGGGTGACTTGCTATGAAATCACAGTGGTGGGGGTGAGGTGAAAAGACCCTCAGAGTTCAAGTTAGAATTCAGAGTATTTGGAGGAGATGAGGAGAAAGAAGAAATTAACATAGATAAGTATTTGTCATCATCTCACCTCTTACAGATTCCCAGCCCCTAATCCACTGCAAACAAAACCTATTGAAAAAGAATTTTCCAACATCGTTTAGGTTTTTAGCGGACTCCATAGTAATTCTTATGCATCTCTGAATTGGAGAACTATTCAGAGTAATTGGGTATTAATAGGACCACCCAATAACTCTGAAAAATGAAAGTATTATTTATTATTCTTATTTCATTGTTTGGAAAATGAAGACCAATGACATTTAGATGATTTGTTTAGGACCTAGTCAGACTCCAAGTCTGACTCCAGGCCTTGGGCCATTTTCCTATGCTTTGTGAAAGGATTTTGAGCAAAATAATGGAGATTTAAAATAATCTAGCAGCTGTGGAGTATAGGTTGGAAAGGGAAGAATTTCTTCTGTGAATACTACTTAACTGCAATCACTTCAACAAATTTCATAGAACAACTCCAGGGAGATGTAGAAATGATGTGAACTATTGACTTCTTGGTAATCAGACTGTCTTTCAGTGATATTTACGGATGATTCAGTTGTAATAGCCTGAAGGGGTTGTGTACTTGTTCAAAAGTGTGTGATTAATCCTACCTCCTTTTTACATTCTTTTAAAAAATTAGATAGTAAGCCCAAGAAATATAACTAAAAACCCATTTTAAGCTATTTTGTAATTGCCACCACCTTTCTAATACGCTTTCAACTGCAAGCATGATTCTAGCCTGCATCCTCAGGAGGAAGCAAACATAATACTCCCATTGCATTAGCAGGAAATTCATATTTAAGGATCACCTTAAATGGGCAGAGAACCTCTTTATCTGAATTTCCTCCCAGCTCCACAGCTGCCCATCGTGTGGAATCGATCCATTCTCTGTGTACAAGTTTTTATGTCAATATGCATCAATTCTAAATATGTGTCTCATTTACTTCACTAGCAACTTACTAATTCTCATCTCTCCTATAGTGTTGTATGCAGTAGTACTCAATATGTATTTGTTGAATAAATAAGACACAGGCCCAAGGCTGTCCTTATAAATAGGTATACTGATGTATTATTATTATAAGGGGTACTTAGTAAGAATTTTTTTGCCACAAAAATCTTTTCCGTGGTTTGTCATGATGCCTGAAATTCTTCCATTGGGATTTACTCCTTCAAACTGGAAGACTTTTTGATTTCCAAAATTACTCTATTAAGAAATGGACATTTGGGTTCTGGCGGTGTCTTTTGTCATAAAACTGCAAGGATAAGTGCCAAATACAGTAAGTGGCAGTGACATTTGTCCTGCAGGGTTTCAGGGAAATGAAAAACTGCTATAGTCTGGGATATCAAAGAAAGAGAGGGTCCTGGGGAAGGCTTTGAAGGAAAGTCTTTTTCAGAGAGATAGGGAAGGAGTGGAAACGTAAATTGAGGTAAGCACAGGCATCCTACCAAGGGGGACAGTAAAGACTCCTGTTGGGAACAGAACCTCAGGCTCCCTTCTCATAGCTGTTGTGCTGAGTTGTCATGTTCATTAATGAACCTTCTTGTAGGTTTATTTTTCAGGAAAAAAACTGTTGTGTTCTAACTGGATTTTCCAGACCATGGTTGTAACTCTCATCTCTGTGATGGCATTTTGGTAAGAAAACCTTCAGTGTGCTGTAACAAGCTCTTTTTTGTACTTCCTGCTTCCCCCGCCCCCGCCTCACATTTGAACTGGGGACTGACCTTCTATTTACTCTGAAGACAAGGAGCCCTTTAAACCAGGCAAGGACCTTAAAGTAGTGATGGTGAACCTTTTAGAGACCGAGTGCCCAAACTGCAACACAAAACCCACTTATTTACTGCTAAGTGCCAACACTGAAATTAAACCTGAATACTGAGGTTTTAGTTTAGAAAAAACAGCTCATACACTTGGTTTGCATGTTGGGAAGAGGGCTCTGAGGGGCCACTGCAGCATGCGTACCATAGGCTTGCCACCCCTGGCTTAGAGCCTTTAAAACTTATATATTAAAGAAAAAAGCAGGCTGTCTGTACTTAAATGTGAGATGATGGATTTTTTAAAAACCAACAGTTGTGTTTTAGTAGCAAACTATGCAGTGTGTGTGTGTGTGTGTGTGTGTGTGTGTGTGTTTCTCTCTTTTAGCTTTGCAAATAATTTTCTCCAGTTCTTCGTTTTCCTTCCTGTCTACTTGAGGGACAGGAATAAGTAGAAAGTCAATTGTAATCTACTCTTTTTAGTGGCCCATACTCACTAGGATTCTTCTGGATTCTTCAATGACAACTTTATACCAAAGGAATACCAAGATGGATGAGAATGAATCTAATGTGATAAAATTGTAGACAGATCTACTGAGGAGTTAAACCAAGCAAAGAAGACAGCAAATCGGGTGACTTTTGACCCTTATCCTGGCTGCTGCCTGGAGGTGGGACTCATCACCTTTTAGAACGCAAGTGCTTCTCAGGCCTCCGGTCTTCAGGCTCCTCCTGCTGCTGCTGCTGTGATGGCTTCTGGCTTTTGAGCCCAGGTCATCTTGCCTGTGTCCTCTCTTGGGGCCTTTGGAGGCTCTTGTTTTTCATTCTATTCACATGGGGGAAAGAAAAAATTATTTATGATCTTGAGAAAGCACTGGCTTCTGTTTTAAGGAGAGCAAGTTAGGGTTTCAAGGTGCTTCCTGTTTTTTTATTTAAAGCGTCTTTCCAGTTACAGAAGGCAGTGCAGGTCTCTGGGCCCTTCTCTCCCCTCAGCATTTTCACTTTTTTGGAGGGGTGCTGAGAATTAAACCCTGGGCCTTGAACATGCTACACACAAGCTCTGCCCATGAGCGTGACTTGCTGCTGCCCACTTGTAGGACCATGGCCAAGCATTGGACGCCACTCCACAAAAATTCCAGTGGGAGCCTTTGTACCTTTTTCGCACTCTCCTAAGTATTTGTCTTCTCCTGCAGGAATTTCCATGCAAAAGAGGGTGAGCTTCCATTTCTAGCAGACACACTTCACTTTCTCTAGATAATAGATTCCCAGCCCAATGGAAAGGTGAAAGGAAATTTAATTCGAGGTGAAGAGACTGCTTTTTAAGATCCTTATCAGATCTTTTGAATTCCAAAATTGTTGATCACTAAGACAATAAATGGGATGGACTAGGCTTATTATCTTGATTCTGGCGTATGGTATAACTAAGAAGAATCAAAACCAAGGTTTGCTGTGAAGAAGGGAGCAGATGTGCATTTCATTTGGGCCTAGAGCAGTGGTGGCAAACCTATGGCACGAGTGCCAGAGTGGGCATGCAGAGCCCTCTCTGTCAGCACACAAGCCAAATGTATGAGTTGATTTTTCTAAACTAAAACCTCAGCATTCAGGTTTAATTGCAGTGTTGGTACTTTTTGATCAATAAGTGGGTTTTGCATTGCATTTTGGGTACTCAGTCTCTGAAAGGTTCACCATCACTGGCCTAGAGTTTTCTGTGCTGTACCCTGAGGCAGATCCCAAAGACAAACCAGAAAAAGGATTTTAAAAGATTAGTAATGAGGAGGTGGAGAATGGAAGACATAGAACAAAGTAAAGAAGATTTCCCCACAGTGAAAGTTGCTGTGGGATACTCGGGGGATCACCTGTCTGGTGCATCTCTCGGCTCAGCACCCTTTCCCATGCAGGGCAGAGGCTGCTGGGCAGTCATCAGCTGCTGCTAAGAGCACTGGAAATTCATTTTTTATGAGTGGAATTCAAATGCATGTTGCATTTCTTTAAGTGTACTTAATGAAGGGAAATCTACCACCTTTGATGGGGAACAAAATGATGAGGAGTTGATGGAGAATCAGGTGTGAAGTCCAGCTGGCAAGAAGTCAACTCGGTGACTGTATGAAGCCCATCCCACAGTGAGACTATAAGCAACAGAATCCCTCTTGTGGCTCATGAGAAGAACATGATCTGTTTGAATGCATGAGCATTGTTAGGCTTAGCTGCCCAAATTCCAGAACCTGTAAGGAAAGCTTCTATTTGGAAATAAAAATTCTTGGAAGGAAAGACACCATCATTTTGAAGTCAAGTAGTATGGAAATGTGTGCTTTATTCCATTTCTTTTCCTTCCTCTGCGCAGTTTGGTATATTGTGCTATGAAAAGACAAGCAGCTTGAAGTTGTCAGAGAAGAGGCCAAAGAGTTTGGCATCCCCTGTGGATGTGTCCTTTCATCTTCCAGTGCCACTGTGCAGTTGACCTCCAGACCATCACCAGAGGGATGTGAACTCTGGCCAACTCATTCCTATATGGAGTGGAGGGCTGTCTCCAGCTATTTACATGCTTCCTCTTGTAATCTTCCACAAGTGACAGATGCTACTGAGACAGCCTGCTAGGCCAGGGGCTGCTACATGGAAAAATCTATCAGCATAGTAGCCCAGGAGCTTCTGAGCTGCAGGAAGCCTAAGCCTTTTTCTCACTAGGGCAGAAAAGCCTGACTGTGCTGGTTTCCATGGTGTTTCTGCCAGCTACAGCTGCCCTTCCCCCTCTCCCCATCCGTGTGGCCTCTGAGAGTACATCTTTGGCCAGCTGGATGTGTGAGATATATCTGGAAACAAATCTGTCACATAATGCTATTTTTTTCCCCCTTAACAGTGTCTTGACGATAGTCTTTCTTTACATACTGAGCTTAAAAGATCAGAACAAGCATTCCGTACATCTCCCTCCAAGGTGAGAATTCAGATCTTCTGTACCTTTGGGAGAGGGATTCATGAAGATGTCTTTCATTAACTATCTTGTCCTCCTCCTCTAGCAATACCACAAACTCTCCAGTGCTGGCCCTGCCATCTACAGACTCCCCCTCAGGTAAAGTCCACCTTACCCTCAAACCCAGCCCATCTTTCCCTCGAAATGTCAACAGAAGAAACCACCCTTTCTGCTAACCTCACTGCCTCCCTCCCCTCTGCCCAATGCCTCACAGGGCCTCATACATCTCTGGCAACCACAAAGACCTCGTTAGAAATACTTGAAATTACTTTTTGTGAGATTCTGCCATGTCAGGAGACTTACTGCTGTCCCATTTGGGGAATGAGAAGAACCTCTTCACATCCTGTGCAAAGAGAGCCTCAGGAGGACAAGGAAGTCCATCAGAGCCAAAGAGCAGGTAAATGATCTTCAAAGAGAAACAAGGCTTTAAGCATGAGGGTTTTTTCCTTGTCAGTATTTAAGGCCCTTCTTTTTTTGCTTTTTATTTATTTTTTAAAAATTTAATTTTATTCATACATTTTAGGTATGCAATATAATGACATTCATCATTGGAAATTTGCACCTTTACATAATCTCTCTTGGTTCTTATT
>NW_004624750.1:27810825-27823827 GCF_000247695.1 Heterocephalus glaber | reverse complement strand
GATAACTTAATAGATTGAATATTAAGGTAGTTGTAGAAGCAAAATAATGTGTTCTTTTAAGATTTGCTTTTCCCATAACTTCTTGTTTAAGGTGGTGATTATCTGACTCTAACCTGTAACTTCATTAACTTAACAAAGTTACCATGCCAGGGTGAATTTACAATGTGTATGTGCCTATCTTGTGTCTGTGACTTGTAGACAGGAACTGCAATTGTATTTACATATCAAAGGCCACTAGGGATGAGATAATGGCTAAAAAGGATATAAAAAGGGAAATGCTGAACAAAGGGCGGGGATACTGACCAGACTGTTTTCTGGTGTTCCTGCCCACTCACGAGAAGAAATTTTATTATTTTATCCGAATTCTGTGTCTCTGTGTATTTCTTTTCGAGATTTCTGTAACATTATGATCTCAAGGTCCATCCATTTACCTACAAATGACTCAAGTTTATCCTTCTTTATGGCAGAGTAGTACTCCATTGTATACAAATACCACATTTTCTTTATCCATTTGCCTGTTGATAGACATACAGGCTGCTTCCAAGATTTAGCTGTTATGAATTGTGCTGCTATAAACATGGCTATGCATGTATCACTGTAATATGATTTTTGAAACTCTTTTGGGAAGATACCCAGAAGAGGAATAGTGGGTCAAATGGAATTTCTAGTTTCAGGGCTTTGAGGAATCTCATATTGATTTCCATAGTGGTTTTACTAGTTTACATTCTCACCAACAATATAGAAGGATTCCTTTCCCCTACAGCCTCACAGGAATTTGTTATTATTTGATTTCTTTATGATAGTCATTCTTTCTGGAGTAAGATAGAATCTCAGTGTTGTTTTAATTTGTGTTTCTCTAATGGCCAGTGATACTGAGCATTTTTAAAATGTATTTATTGGCCATCTGTTCTTCTTTTTCTGAAAAGTGTTTATTCATTTCACTTTCCCATTTTTGATAGGGTCTTTTATTTTGGAGGGTGGTTTTTTTTTTTTATTCTTTATATACTCTAGATGTTAGTCCTCTGAGAAATAGCTGGCAGAATTTTTTCTCATTCTGTAGATTAGTTCTTCCTTCCATTCCTGTTTCCTTTAAGGTGCAGAAATTTAAAAATTTGATTATTGGTGCTATTTCTTGTGCCATTGAGGTTCTATTCAGAAAGTCCTTGCCTACACTTATATCTTCAAGAGTTTTTCTTGTCTCCCAGGAGATTAAGCGCTTCTGTTTTAACATTTAGCTCTTTGATCCATTTGGATTTTAGCTTACTACATGGTGAAATATATGGGTCTAGATACAATCTTCTTCATGTAGATAGCCGATTTCCCCAACACCATTTATTAAACAAGTGGTCTTTCCTCTGTGTATGTTTTTGGAACCTTTGTCAAAAAGCAAATAGTTAAATGTGTTTGCAGTTGTTTCTGCATCCTCTATTCTGTTCTGTTTATCTTCATGTCTGTTTTTGTGAGTACTATGCAGTTTTCATCACTGTAGCTTTGTAATGTAACTTCAAATCGGGGATTGAGATGCCTCCTGCTTTGGTCCTGTTAGCGGTGATGCTTTTGCTATTCTGGGTCCCTTCTTTTCCCTGTGAATCTTAGGACTGTTTTCTATAGTTCTGTGAGGAATGATGTTGGTATTTTGATTGAGCTTGCATTAAACCTATGTATCAGTTTTGGAAATATGGCCATTTTGGTTCTTCCTTTCCAGAAATGGGATATCTTTCCATTTTCTTAAGTCTTCCTTGATCTCCTTTTTTCAGAATACTGTAGTTTTTGTCATAGAGGCCTTTCTCTTCCTTAGTCAGGTTAATTTCTAAGTACTTAATTTTTTGTGCTATTGTGAATGGTATTTTTCTTAATTTTTTTCTCAGTGAATGCATTATTGGTATACAGGAGTGCTATTGATTTTTGTGTGTTGATTTGGTATCCACAGCAGGATATACTTTTGTTGGACACCATCCCAAATTTCTCCTCTTAAGAAGTTTCTAATTTAGTTTATTGCAAGGTCTTATTTGCCAATTATGAAATTTATCTTCAGTTTTCTAATGAAAACCACTGGGAATGTATATTAAGTTTACTGTGAATATTGTTAGAAGGCATCTGTAAAGCAAGAGCTGCGCCTGTGTTAGTACAGGAAGGTTTATAGTTTTCTAATGTCCAGTCTTTCAGAGTTGAAGAGTCTTGTTTCAGAGAAGTGACAAATTGGGGTGTTTTGTAGCAGATTTAAAATTTATTTCCTGCCTTTGAAAAATCATTTTCATAGTTCTAATCTGCAAGATTATCTCTTCTCAACCTTACCTTTTTATGACTGTTAAAAAATACTTTATCTCACCAGATATGCAATCCTATTTATAGGATTCTCTGTCTCTAAGAACCTAAACACAGTTCTGTGGAAGTGAGGCAAATCTGTGTATGTATTGCCAGAATTTATGATGAGCCATTTTTCCTGAAAATTCAGCAGAAAAATAGAACAAAAGGTAGAAAACAGACGGGGGTAGAGGAGACTTGGTTTCCACTCTGTGTCTCATTTGACTTGCAAACTTCAGCCTTCTGTGAAAGCATCTTAAGCACAACTAATAGTAGGAGTCATGAGAATTATTATTGGAATATCTGGAATCTAAGAAATCTGGAGACCTTTTGGGCAGCATGTATACTTAAATGGAAAGTGAAATCAGTATTCATTTCTACAGAAAATTCTCATATCTCAAGATCCAGTTCTTAATGCAAAGCATGATACTGGGGCTAGAGGCTCAGAACCTTGCCCTGCCCTTCAGTTCTGCCTCCTTCCCATTTGCTAAGAGAGTGAAGGAGCCCATTCTCTCACACCCATTCTCAGCATCTCTGCTCCCAGTTCCTGGGAATTTTCTTTTCGGGTGTGTTCCCTAAGAGGAATTATTTTTCTTTCCCTCTTTTCCTTCCTCTTTTCCTGGCTCTTCCCTCTTCCCTTCCACAAGTATTTATTGAGTAGCTGCACAGAGCTCAGCATTGCCTGTCTGGGGAACAGGAGTGTGAACGGAGCAGTTTTCAGGGTGCTCACAACCAGGTGAGTGGCCAAGAGAAGGAGCCCTTCTACCTAGAGCAAGAAGCACTGACTAGAATAGAGATGCTTAGGACCCCTCTACCAAAGTATTGTGCCCTGTTGCTTTTGCTTTCTGTCTTGAAATCTGATGTAGAAACTTGAACATAGATTTCAGCAAATTCAAAAATGTGAATGCTAAAACTTCACAAAAATTTCCTGTTAGATTTGTTTAGCAACCCATTAAATGTCTGCTTTCACTATCTGCTTTTAAAACATACATATTTTTCTCCATAGACTTAACAACAATAATCTAAACAATTGCCCCTTTAAAGTTGCTTTTAAAATGCCTTTTCAGCTATGTGAGGGGCCTAACTGTCCCCTGGCACTGACCCCACACCAGTGATCTGATTCTTTTCTTCAGCTGGCTGCAACCCAGTCCTTACTCCAGGCTTTAAACTCACCATTTCCCCTGCGTGGATCATATTTCACATATTTCCAGGGTAGCACAAGTGTGGACTCTGAATCAGATGGTTTGGATCGAAAGTCCTACTCTATTCCTTACCCACAGATTGACCTCCTAGTGCCTCAGTTAGTCTGTCAAACGGGGACAGCCACCTTCCTGAACTGTTCTAAGACCCTCAGAACAATGTCTCATAAATAATATGTGCCAATGAAGAGTACACATAATTGTCATTTTTACCCTTCAATGCAAGAATATGTATGTCTCATAAAATTTTCTCTAATATGGAAGAACATGTCAATTTGTTTTACAAGTTTTATTTATCTTGAGAGATCCCAATTCTATTTGTGTAAAGGTTGATAGATCATTATTTGAAAGATAGTCTTGTTCTTATTTTTCTTCACTTTTACTCACTCTCCTTACTGCTTTTGAATCACATTCTCTAATTTAACAGGGTGTATTATGCAACAGGGAGTCCATGGAAGTAAGCAAGGTTGAAAAACCAGTGGGTACAAATGTACCCTCAATGCTAGGCCCTGGTGGTTCATGAACTCAACTCTAAATGGATTGTTAAACCAAATAATTCCATCTCCTTGCTTTCCTCTAAGTTTCCAAGAATAGTTCAGAAATCAGATTCCAATATGCATGCTATTGTTCCTTTCTACTTCCTACTTTCCAAATGCTATGTTTATAATGATCCTTGTTTTTGCTCAGAGTCAAAAATGTGCTCCCAGCAACTGCACATGATCCAGGTTTGGGTTGGTCAGAGAAGTTGCCTTTAGGGCCAGTTCTACTCACTCAAGAGGTAGAATTGTGAGGATCAAAAAGGATGAGCAGGAAAGTAGATGCTGGCTCAGTGAAAGGGAAAACTGGTACTCAGACTGCCCAGCAGAGAAATGAGTTGTCTCAAGAATTTGTGAGGCGCCCCCCATCACAAGAATTTTTTGATGACTTATTTCTATTTTGTACCTTAACATAAATTATGCTAAGATTGGGCTGGGGATTTAGCTCAGTAGTTCCACTACCTGCCTTGCAAGCACAAAGACCCGAATTTGATCCCTGGTACCAAAAAAACCCCACATTATGCTGAGATAGTGAATAATAAGTTGCATAGAAAAGAACCCAGATAACCTAAATCTGATTTTGATTAGCAACACTGTTAATTCAGAAACTAGATGAAGAATGAAATTACATTTAGCTTGTCATTAATCAAAGAAAATGAGTTCCATAGTATGAGCAAAGCATTATGCCAGGAGTTACAGAGGATTCAAAGAATGTTAATAGAGGTTCCCTACTCTGAAGTGGTCAAGAAAAGGCAAAAATACATGAGAAGCTAAGTGGTAACACATTGAAGGATGATGTGTCCTTCAGTCTAGTGACAGATATATCACTGATCGATGACCACATGGGTGGTTCAGTAATAAATGCCATGGCAATGCAAAGGAGGGAGCTGTGAGCTGCAAGCTTTCTTTCTCAGGGTGGTATCTTAGTCTGCTCCGGCTGCCATAGTAGAATTCCACTGACTGGCTGGGTGGCTTAAACAATAGACATTTATTTTCTTGTATTTCGAGAGGGTGGAGTTCCAAGATCTTGGTGTCTGCAAGTCTGGGCTCTTCTGAGGCCTCACTTCTTGGCAGGCAGATGGCCACCTTCTTCCTGGGTCCTCTTGTGACTTTTCCTCTGGGCATGTGCCCTTGGTGTCTCCCCATTTATCTTGAGCCCCTCTTATAAGGGCACCAGTCAGATTTCATTAGAGCCCATCTTAACAGCCTTATTTTAATTTAATCACACTTCAAAGGTCTTAGCTCCAAATCCAGTCAGTCACATTCTGAGGAACGGGGGGCTAGAGCTTCAACATATGATTCAGGGGTAGACAGCTCAGCCTATAAAGAGATGGCTGCTTGGAGGAGGGTAAGAATAACCCACATCTGTGAGAAGTGGGACAGATTGTAGCTGGGTCGAAAGGCGGGAGAGAAAGAGTGGGGAAACTTTCAACTCACAGAGACAAGCTAGGGCACGCGGGGTTTCTCCTCATCCTGAGCAAGCCCTCAACACTGACACATGTCTTTCCTCTTCAGAAGACAAAAGCAAATCATTCCTGACAAGAGGTGCATTCATCAGTGCCGACTGGCAGAGTGACTGTAAGTTGACATTACCCTGTTTGCCTTTGTGGGGCCAGGCAAAATCACAAGCTATAAAAGCATTACGCATTCCTGGAGTGGAGAAGGGGAACAAAGCCTGTGCCCTATGCATACCTGTGGGCTGTTTTGAGGTCACTGACAGCTTGACCATTAATGAGGCGTTAGAAATTATCACTCACTGCCAGGCAAATTGTGACTGATCTCTATGGATTTTAATAATTTACTTGAAGTTCTCATCCTCCTCTTTTATTTTGAGTATTTTTTAAAGTTCATTTTTTGTTTTCTGAAACAGATTGCATTTCACATTGCATTCTTGGTTTTCAGTAAATTTGGATGTAGTAGGGGTTCCATGGTCCAGAAATTCTTTTGAATGTTATGGGGGCTGTTTATTGGAGACTGGATTTTTATTAATTTTCTTACAATTTACTATATCAACAACAAAACAAAACAAAATGAAAAAAAACCCCAAAACCAGAAAATGTGTCTCCTTCCTTCTCCTTTTTCTACTGGAGTGTAAATGGAATCCATTTATCTAGGAAACTCTTACATGATGCAACTCAGGTACTATTCTGGAGCATAATACGCTTCCCTTCCTGGAGAGTTTACTTTTGCGTCTCTTATTTCTTCTTAATTCAGGGATTGATACGTCCATCAGTTCTATTCAGATTATAGAAATCCAGCATGTAATTGATCGTCGGTATTGCAGTAAATGGCTCCAGTGTGGGTGGGTAAGCCCCCTCATGATACCATGCTTGTTTCTTGAATTTACTCAGGGCACTAGGTTTGAGACTGGAATGAAAACTAAAGCTACATGGTGAAATCAGTGTGTACTTACGTCGCCCCCCACAGTGGTTACATGGCTACAAGGGAATCACAAAATAATTGGTATGAGCAAATGTCAGTAAGTCACAGCCCTAGTGATTTTAATTGCCTGATTTTATGGCTAAGTCTGAAGCAAAAAGCCTGGGAACAACTCTGTGGCTGACTCTGAGGGCACAGAGCTGCTAATTAATGTTATAGACAAGAAAGGCAAGGTTACTGATGGCTCCAAGTTATGAGTGAGCTGCCATTTGTATATTTTAATAACAAGGGATATCATTATTTTCATTGATAAAAAATATAGCTCATCTTAGCTTTTTCCATAAGAAGGGGAAAAACATCTAGGTATTCCAAGTTATCAGCAACCTCTCTGTCTCTGGTCTGTGTCATATCACCTGTAAAGGCATGCAGTGATACACCTAGAAGCATAGAATGCAAGCTGCTTCAACAAACACAAATGCAGATGGTAGGCATTAAAAATAGGGAGTTTTATTTATGTTAATTTGATAAATATTTATGTGGTATCTGCTACATCAAAGGCAAGACATGTATTTTGAACTAGTGTAACAAATCATTTGGGTTTTTAGCTTTATGTCTTTTTCAATCTGATAGAATTTATGCTTGATAGTCCTGAATTATAAAAATAACTTGTATGGAGCTTTATGATGCCTATATTAAATATCACATTCTCACAAAAGCCCTAAGAAGTTGGTATTATTTATTCCTATTATGTAGTTTTCAGTGGGTTTGAAAAAGTTTGCCTAAGATCGCATCTAATGATTTGCATCTGATTGTGCATCAGAGACTGATGTTAATATGTAGGATGACACAATGAAAAAGAATTAGACAATTCAGTCCTAGGGCTTAGACAAAAATGTTTATTCTCCTTGAATATTCATTTCTCAAGTATATGATGGGAACACTATCAAGTGAATTGGGTTGCTGTGAAGCAGACAGACATTGGGGGGCCCATCACAGGAAATTAATTCTATTAATCTAGGTTTCCTAAAGCATTCCTGACCCTAAAGCAGATTTTTCTACATATTTTTAACATATTAATTAACTGAAATAGTTCTGTTACTTGGTACATAAGTAGCACCCATCTTTTTTTCTACTTTTTGAGATATAATTAACATGAAAAAATTGTGTATATTCAAGGGGCACAAAGTGATGTCTTTGTATTTCTATATGTTATAAAATGCCAGTTATTTTAATTCCCTGTTTTTGCTTGCACATTTTTAGCAACTTAGTTTAGCATTAATTAATATTAATTAGAATCTAAAATGCCTGACTTTTCCCCACTTATCTAATTTTAAGTTGTTTCTCCACATAATTCATGGGATAACCAGTTAAAAGGAGAAGTTGTGTTAGATACAAATGTGCTGTTTTGCTGGAAATTTTCATTACAATATAAATCAATGGAATTTCCTTTTTTCAATATTAAATTGGGGGTGTAACAGTAGGGAGGAGCCTACAGATAATCAATTCCATTTTATAATTTTCTCCATTACTAAATAGTAATCAGGGCTATAGTAATTATAGCATATTCAGGTTCTAAAAGTACATATTTCCCATTAATATTGTTTAAAAGGGAGTGATTTGTGGTAGAAAAACTGGTATTAATTTCAACCTTCCTTTTCAGGGGGATTATGAGTCTGAGGTCTTTGCCTCATTTGTCTTCTGAAATCTGTATCTCCATAAAGGGAACTGGAGTTATTTCCTGTGCATTTAATTTTGTGCATTTGGTTTGGAATTTGACTTCCCATCATTTTTTCCATGTGTTCTAAAAATTATAAATCTTGCAATATATTTTATATTAATATGTGGATAAGACCACTCAAATTTGACAAGTATGTCTCTGAAAACCTAGGTTAACTATTTTCTATATTTATTATATAATATTTCACAGCTTGCAGAGTATATAAGTGGACAAAAGCCTTTCCTTCATATATTGATTTTCAGTTTAATTTTCTTCCACAACTAGGTCTGGATACTATCATTACAATATTCCTGTTAATAAGAACACACCCACAAATGTCAAATTCTCTCTGGAAATCAAGTAAGTACATGGATCTAAAAAGTTTGTTTTTGATTTTTATTACTAATTAACCACCAAGTCTGAATTTACTTTACAATTCCATCTATAAGTTAGGAGGTAGGTAGAAAGCTGTCAGTCTGTGAATGGTGGTGGAGAAGTGGCTGGTTTAGGGGGAGTCAGAGCCAGGGCAGGGATCACCCAGGCCTCCAGGCAACAGCGGCTCCAAACTAGGAAAACCTGCGAAATGGGAGTGGCTTTGTTTGGACGCTCACAGCTGCAGTCCTCCCCTGACTGTTTCCCTTCAAAATAGGGTGGGAACAAGAGTAATGAGGTATTTTTGAAAAATGTGCTGTGTTTAAGTAAGAAATGTTATTACAGTAAAAGACACATTGCCATTAAGCCCCCTCAAAATACTCTCTCATTTTGAACACACATATCCCATCACTCACTCTTTTGCCACCTTTTGAAAAAGTTCTGAAAGTCTTTTTTTGTGAATGTCTTCTATCTGCCTTTATATCCTGAATTGATTAAAAACTTTACCTTTCTTTCATGGTCATTTTGACTTTGGGGAAGGGCCAAAAGTCTCTGGGTGGATGAGGACACACGTGTTTTTTATAAGCTTGCCTTTCCATTGAATGGTATTCAACAGCAGCATTTGCTGTGGTTTGTTTTTTTTTTTTTTTTTTGGTACTGGGGATCAAATCAGGACCTTGTGCTTTTGAGGCAGTCACTGGAACCACTGAGCTAAATCCCTGGCCCTATTTGCTGTATTTTTGATCACACCTTGTAAAGACATTCATGAAAGAAGACTTCCAGAACTGCTTCAGAAAGTGGCAATAATGATGGGATACATATATTTAAATTGAGGAGGGAATATTTTGATGGGGATTCATGGCACTGTTTCTTATACTCCAATTTGTAAAATTTAAACATTCACCGAAGTTTTTGATCACCCTTTGTAATTTGTGTCTCAATGGGGAGGCTACCTGACCACTTTGTTTAGGACTGGAAAAAGAAAAAAACTCAAACCACCCCCCATACCAAAGAAAAAGAGAGAGAGAGAGAGAGAGAGAGAGAGAGAGAGAGAGAGAGAGAGAGGGAGAGAGGAAAAAAAATCAGAGGTTAGAATTGAGCAGACTAGTTTTCAAATTTTCTTCCTGTCACTTACTAATCCTATGATCTTGAAAAAGCCACATGTTTTCTCTGATCTACCATTTCTTGTTCTGTAAAGTGAATATTACATTATGCTGTAACATACAAAGGTATTGTGGGAATTATTGTTAATATTGGTGAAATTAATAACTACCATTTGCTGAGCACAGACCATGGGTCAGACACTGAACATGTATGTTATTACTGGGTCATATAATCCTCACGACAACCTTCCCAAGATGGTATTTTTTTCTCCAGTTTGTCTTACAGATGAGAAACATGAGTATAAAAAGGGGTAAAAAAAAGTGTTCTGAAACTCACAGCTAGCAAGTAGTGGGGCTGGGATTCAAATACAGCCCTCCCTTCCAACCATCACTCTCCCGCCTCCCCAGGGATGAGATGTCATGATGTTGCCCCTTCCTGATCGATAGTAGGCACTCAATAAATGTAGCTTTTATTTTACTGTCCTTTTCTCCAAAATCACAGAACTCTAATTTAATCTATTATTATTTAATATTTTAGGTAATTATGGTATTTTAAGGCTTGCAACCAATTGTACTAAAAAATCATGCAATTTGTTACTAACCATGATGATAGACTGTTACTTTTTATCTTGATTTTAGTCTTTTTTATTTTCCCTCCACATCTCCTCTCTTCCCTTCCTTTTCTCCCTCTCTGTCCCTGTCCTTGGCCTGCCCACTCTCCTCCAGTTTCCCTAGGTCAGTTAATCCTCCTCCATCACCCCCACCCCATCTTCTCTGATTTACTTGGGCTCCACGCTGGTTTTCTCATCAGCTTTGCGTGGAAGAGCAGGTAATGACACTCAGCCCAGCTGCTTGCCTTGCAAATGTTTGTTTCAGGCACCCAACGTTTCACGACTCAGAATCCACTATATTTCAAGGCAGAGCAAAAGCTAAATGTACTAGTCTCACATGTTAAATGTACTATCTTTACATGCTAAGTGTGCTATTCTTACATGATAAATGAACTATTCTTCAGCACTCCTTTACAACCTAGAATAGCATTTCCTTTCCTAGCTTCAAGGAAGGAAATAAGATTATATATTATATGCTTGAAGTGGTGGAAGATCGACCTGAGCCACTAAATCAGGCCTGTTGGTCTATGAACCATTTTTGAAACAGGGGTGATTTTAAAATAATACATTTACTAGTTTCCCCTTAACTATGACTTTACTTCCTATAATTTCAGTTATCTGTAGTCATAGTACAAAAATATTAACTGAAAAATTCCAGAAACAGTATATTTTCAAGAGTATATTGTTATAATTATTCTATTTTATTACTGTTGTTGTCAAACTCCTATTATACCTAAAATATCAATTCAACTATATCATAAGTACGTATGTATAGGAGAAAAGATAGTACATATAGGATTTTGTATTATTTGTTGTTTCAGGGTATCCACTGGGGTCTTGGAATGCGCCCACCATGAATAAGGGGGAATTACTGTAAACTCAGCTGAGGATGTAGGTTGTTTCCATTTGTGCAGAAGGATTGTTTCCAAAGAGAAATGTATCTCATCCTGAACGACTTTCAGAGAAGAACCATTCTTTCATCCTTCTACTCTGATAATTTTGAATACTGTTGATTTCTAATGGAACTCACCCCCAAACTCCTATCCGTATTTGTTTGCCTTGCTATTTCAAATAATGTCCATTTAGGCCAGCACCTTTCACACTCTAAAATCTTAGAAGTTTAAGATAAGTGCAAAGTCAGCTGCCAGTAAAAAGAAAAGGATATATCAAAAAATCATTGGCCAGGGATTTAGCTCAGTGGTTTCGCCACCTGCTGTGCAAGCACAAGAACCCGAGTTCCATCCCCGGTACCAAAAAACAAAACAAAACAAAAATCATTGAAATTATTTAGAGATGAGAAGTTCTGATATAAAGTGGTTTAGACATAATACTTGGTTTTAGAAACTATCCCATGCTATTTCAGTAATCCTGTGCGGGTTAGGTTTCTCTTTGTAGTAATAAGATGTGAGCTAGCCTATTGGTATCACTGAGGATTGCATAATGAACTTTGTGAACTTTCAAGGGATTTACAAGTTACGTTCCCATTCATCCCTCTTACCAAGATGTAGCCTAATAGGAACTGGTAACTCCTTTTCCATTTGGCCTCTTTCCTTTGTCTCTTGAAGCACAACAGAACCATTGATAGTCTTCCAATGCAAACTCACCGTTGGAAATATATGTTTCCATAGTAAAAAGGAAACCAAAGGGACCCAAAGCTATGGAGAAGTCTTCCCAGAGATGACACAGGTAATGTTTTCTAGATCCTTGATTTTATGCTCCTGTTCCAGAAGAAGTATGTTTAGAATCACGGCCTCTATTTCCAACTGCGCGAGGGACATCTTGAGCCAAATTCACTGCTTCCTTGTGCTGGCTGGCTCGTTAGGAAGCCTGAATCAGTGTCTTCCTAGTGTCCTTTAGAAGCTGCAGACTGTTCTTCTGACACCTATCAAAAGCTGCTATCACAGATGCCTTTCAAGTCATCAAGGGAATGCTTTTAAGCCGATACCCTCACTAACTGAGTAGAAAATGTGGTTATGAAATGGATCTCTCGCATTCGTTATTTAGGGATATCAGCACATTTGGAACCTTCCCGTGGCCCCGTTTTCTGACAGTGCATACCATTTCCGTGTAGCTGCACCAGTAAGCTTACTTTTTTATTTCTTTTTAGTAAGAAATTGACCACTAAAGGAACAAATAAAATACTTTAGCTACAGTTCATTTTTACATTAATCTTTCTTTTCTCCTGTTCCGACAGGATTTAGCTGACTGTTCAACGGATCCTTATTTTGCTGGGATATTCTTCACAGATTATTTCTTTTATTTCTACCGACGCTGTACCTAATTTATTCACGTTTGGTATTTTTACCAAAGAAAAATGCTCAGAAATACAATTAATGGACACTGACATTCTCTTGAAAGTTCTTTCATCTTTTCTGTGAAACATTCACATTTATTGCTGAAGGACTTTTTCAGACTTTGGTTTCCAGTGGTTTTGAGACACTAATGAGGAGAATAAAGTGTTTGCTGCAACTTGAAAGAATGTGGTATTTGATTTTGTCATGACTGTAAAGAAAACATTTCTTGGAGTAAAGAGCACCATTGGATTTGAAAACACTGCTTCTTGTTTTAAGGAAGCTGTAGGTCAAAATACGAAGGTCTAGCTCTATCTTTGTTTTATTGTATTTAAAAGCTGTTAAGAAGAAAAATCATGAAAAGCTATATTGGACCCACTAATATAGACTCTGGAAAATATGTGATGGGGTTAGGCCTGTGGGAGAGGACAGTAGTGTCTGATGCTGAGTTCACATTTAGGTAAACTGTTCTCTCTCTCTCTCTCTCTCT
>NW_004624750.1:27791377-27804390 GCF_000247695.1 Heterocephalus glaber | reverse complement strand
CGGGAACAGGGGGACTCAGTACCTTGACCTGGTGGTCTGGTGTCCTCTGCGTCTTTGTAGTGTGGAATCAGGTGGCTGCCTGTCTGCAGCGGGGTGATTCGGTGTCTTCCGCGCGACTCAGGACCTTGGTAGGGCGTCCACAGACCTGCCTGTCTTCAGCGGGCTGATTCGGCGTGTGTTCCGTGCGACTGGGGACCTCGGTAGGGTGTGGGCCCACCTGCCTGTCTGCTGCCCGGTGATTCCGCGTCTTCCGCCTTTCTTAAACTTTAATTTCCTCGTTTATAGACAAGGATAGTGGGAATTTACAACAGACAGGACCAGCTGGACGTGGCATGTAAAGACACATTCTAAATAAAAATAAACATTTATTATTATCAGCAGAGAACAGAATCATTATGAAGATTACAGTAGTTTTGTAAAGGGACTGAATAACTAAATACACATAAATCAAGACATTTTCATCAATAATAAAGATCAAGCTGCACATAGAACAGATGTATGTGTATCACATATTTCTATTTTACTATATTTTGAAATTGTTTTTCTTTTTATTAACAGCATGGCCTTTGTAGAAAATGGAATAAAGTGGTTAATTCTTGGGAGAAGCATTTTGGGATTCCTCCACTTTTTCAGATTCAAATTCAGACTTGGCTCTTCTGAGCTGTAGTCAGCATGACTTGGGTCCATATGCTGGAATTGTCTCCTATGTCATAGCAGAATCTCAGATTGTTAGTATGGGAGAGATTCCATTAATTGACTCTTTTTCTTCTAGTAAAGGGATATTTGTCAGCATCATAAATCCAATGTTCTTTTATTCATACACTTACGCTTGCTTAAGACAATGTGGAAGTTTTACATATCTACTTCAGGTTACTAATTTTGCCTCTAAGGGCATTTCTATAGAATGAGTACTGCTTTTACATTAAATTCCATTAGAAGACTGAAAGGTTTTTTTCCCCAACAGGAAACATACAGGAGATAGTGTTGAAAGTTCCCAGAAAGAAAAGATTTAAGTAAGTGAACAGATCTGTGTCAGCTGGGATTAGTAAATGCTATTGGGAGAACAGGCTGGAAGATTCTCTTCATGTTCGAAGCACTCTTGCAGCGGTGTGATATGGTCACTGTGGCTCATGCTTCTTCAGGCAAAAAGGCTTTTCTTCATGCCAGAAAAATTTCCTAGCTGTATGTCCCCAAACTCCAATCATTAAAATGTTCACTGGAGTCTCCCTCACTAAAACTCATAAGCTCAGTTTACTGATGAGAAAAACTCAGTTAAATTCTAACTGAGAGATCATCTATGAAATATCTAACCAGTATTTTTCTAAATTGTCCACGTCACTCAAAACAAGAAAATTCTAGGACTATGTCACAGCCAAGAGGAGCTTAAAGAGATAGGATGACTATATAGTGTAAATTCAACCATGAAAAATAGGTACTATTTTTAACTTCAAGTAATTCAAAGTATCGTAATTCCTTGCTTTGGCAATTATTTAAGGTCAAATTCTATGTATGATTTAATTCATTCTCAAATATAGAATATTATAAAAAAAATCACATAACATAAATAAAATTCCAATAATTTTGAGTACTAATAAAAGTACTAAATCATGATTTTGAAAGCTCTGACAGTATTTTTTAACCACTGAGTCATAAAAATTCACTAACAGCAATTGGCACGCATGTGCCAACCTTTCAGCATTTTAAAAATAAAAACACTTTGTAGTGCTCTTAACCTACCCTTTTATAAATTTTTATTTAAATTTATTTTTCCTACATAATTTTTGGTTCATCTTTACAGACAGATTTCCAGCAATGCATTGATTGAGTTATAAAATTAAAGGTCTTTGAAGTAAAAGAGAAAATGCGATCCTGTCAGCAATTTACAAAAACACTTTCAAAGACCTGCTCTTGCATTTGATTCTACAACCCTGTGATGTTGAGAGTGAAGGGAATTATTCTTAAATATTGTCAAAAGACCCTTTATATTGGGGAACCCCCATTATACATATTAGCAATCTGAGGTACAGAGAGAGTAAGCAAGGAAAAGAGGTAAGCCACGTTTTCTGGTACTAAATTTTATCCCTTTCCACAAGACCACTTCATTCACCCTTGAGAAGTTTTTCCTTTCTTCATGGCTCTTTGGGGTTTATGAGAGACCACTAACTCAGATATTGACCCACCAAAAAAAAAGCACTAACCCACTAATGGCTTTGTAAGTGGTTTTTCTCGAGGCCTGTAAGCTGATTAGAGACCATTTAGTCATAATACAGAATAGGGGGAGGGCAGAGGAACAGAGATGGGTAGAATCTTCTGTCACCAGCCAGTAAGTTACATCTATTTATATTACACCAGAGCTTAACAGCTCACTTAAGAATGCTAAATATTAATCTCACTCTAAGGAGCATGCCAGTAAAATCTTCACTTGGCAAAGCTAAAAGTGTTTTGGCTTTCATTTCTTCAAGGGCATGTATCATTGATTTTTGTGTCTGATTCGAAAGAGCCAATTGAGCTCTTAAAAAGCATCCAAGGATTTAGAATCTAGTGCATTCTTGATGAGTGGTTGTTTAAAGCTTGTAGAAATGCAGCTTCAGAGACTTTCAATTTACCAGCAGTGTTGAGTATACAAGTCCATCTAGTCTTGGCTGAATTCTGTGAATGGAAAGCCTTGGTTAGCTCTTATGACATGCTTTGGAGAAAGGAAGGTGTGCCAAAAATCACAGTCTTGATCCATCCATTTCTTTATGGCCCCACACCAATATAGAATGACTCTTGATAACATGTCTTCACCAGAGTTGGGTTCTTAAACCAGTTTTTAATCATATCAGTCAGACTTCTTGTTTAAAATGAAAAATAACTGGGAAGAGCCTTAAACTCAGTGCCAGGATTCTTGGTGCTAGTCCTTGCTCAATAACTTGTCATTAGTGTCACCTGTGATAATTCACCTACCCTCTTTAAGTTTCACTGTCCCAATTGCAAAATTATATTCATAGTAGTCCTGCCTACCACTGAGATTTTTGTAAACACTAAATGATATATATGGGGAATCTCTCTGTAAAGTGGAAGATACTATATGAACGTAAGGATCACTAACTTTGGTCACTGGAGGACATTATTTTGAAGGAATAAATAAGACATTAGAAATCGTCTCTTGTTTTCACCAGTTTTAGTTCATTATGCTTAGGGTAAGTTATTTTTATATTTATCTACCATCTTCTTCACCTGGAAAATATATGGCCTAAACATATTAGATGATTAACATTTATTAAATGAAAAGTACATAAAGGGAAACATTGTCTTCTTTATTTACCAGGGAGTAAAGCAAGAAGGCATACTAAAACAGATCTGAATTCCTCTTGCTCTTTCACTGTGATTATTTTTATTGCTATTGTTTGGAATAATAGGATTATTATTATCTTATAATTACTTGGAATAAAATGTTATTATTCTTTTCTTCAAGCATATTTAAAACACCTCTAAATGACTTCCAATAGAAACTACAAAAAACCAAATGGTCTATTGTCTGTTGGAGGATTCCAGACTCCTGATAGTCAGCTACAGCTTATTATTCATTATTTATATTTATATTGCAGCATTTAATTCTGTACAGCACAACTGCATAAGCATCCAAATTAATTGCTGATTAATCATAAAGTATTTAATGAATGTTTCTTATTGTAGCCAAACATTGAACACATGATGTGAGTAATTAGACCACTGTAGCGTTTCCACTGATGTAAGATCTCAGAACTGTCATCTTTTTTAAAAAAATTTTTTAAATTTTATTTTATTGGTACATTTTAGGTATACAATATAATGACATTCATCATTGGAAATTTGCACCTTTACATAATCTCTCTTGGTTCTTATTTTTACCCCTTCCCCTGACCTCCCTTCAACCCCTCCATCCCTCCCTATTTACAAAGACTTTGTTTCCAGTTTTTCATTTTCTCATATTAATTCCATTCCCTTCTTTCCTTTCCCTTACCCCTCCCACTTCCCCTTGCCCTTTGCCCCTTTTCTTCCTTTTTCACATTATCTATTATACCTTTTAGTCCTTATTTACACTTTCAGTTTCTCACACTAGAGAAATTATTTGGTATTTACACATGTGTGTCCTGTTTATTTCACTTAAGAGTATCGCCTCAATGTGCATCCACTTAGCTATAAATGTCTCTAATTTCTCACTTTCTATGGCAGAGTAATACTGTATTTATAAAAAAACCACATGTTCGTTATCCAGTCTCCAGTTGATGGGCATTTGGGCTGTTTCCAAGTTTTAGCTATTACAAACTGTGCTGCTATGAACATGGGTACATATATATCACTGTAGTGTTATTCTTTTAATTCTTTTGGGAAGATACCCACCAGGGGAATAGTTAGATCAAATGGGACTTCCAGTCCTAAGAACTGTCATTGTCTATAGTTACATTTCCTGTTAAGTATGGATGCTCTTGGCTCTCACAGCAGTATCTAGAATTATCTACAATAAGAAAGCTGCTGAAGATTATATTAAAAAGAAAAGGGCTCTTAGTCATTTCCTAGAGATAAAAGCATACAAAAGCAAAAAACCCCCCCAAAAACAAAGAACACTCCAATTTTGATGATCCTTCATCTGTTCACCTTGAGGTCTATAAAAGTTTGTCCATTTTCAGTCACTCAATCTTTCACTCACTGCACAAACATTTGTGGGAACTTTCAATTTGTCAGACTCTGTATAAGATACTAGGAAATAAGAGATACATAGGGTGATTACTGACCTTTTTGAGCCATTGTGGACCAGGCAGCCACCCAGGTAGCCATCACATAACATGAAAAGCCCTGTAACTATGGCATTGGCATTGTGTTGTCAGAGTTCAGGGTGATAAATGCTGCCCCTCAGGTAAATGAGAAAGAAGAGGGGAGGCAGGAAAAGGGAAGATTCAAGCAGAAAGAGACCCTGAGCTATATGGTATCCAGTGATACCAGAATACAGTGATACAAGTATTCTTTCTTTTTTGTTTGTTTGTTTTAAACAGAAATAGAAAAGGTAGAAGTTATGAATGAATCCACTTTTTATAATAAAGAATGTGATATTAAGGCTAGGGATGAAGCTCAGAGTAGAACATTTGTCTAACATGCATGAGGCCCTAGGATCATCCCCAACACATTAAAAAACAAAACCAAAAAACTCCCAAGAATCTGATTTCAGTGCATTAGGAATTGCAAAGTGAGTAACCCCCACCCCCACCCCCTCAGTCAGCTCTTCTGCTAGCTTTGCTTGCAGGAGACGGTGTGCTCTTGTTTCTAAAAGACTCCACCTCTTTTCCTCAGCTCCAAGAGCAGCCATCTGTCCCAGGAGAGTCAAGGAAACTGTGGGAAAAGCAGAACATGTTGGGTGGGGCATGGATGACTCAATGAGCTGGCAAGGAGAGCGTGGGTGGGGTGCTGAGCCCCGGGACAGTGACTGACTCATCCACAGATACTGTTCTTGTTCTTGACGGTGGGGGCTTGATGATGAAATTTGTGTAGTGAGCAAAGGCTATAAATCTTTTGGTCACTCTGCCCACTTTAAAATACAAAAGGCTTTTATTTCCAAAGAAAGTTTGCTTTTCATTAAGTCTCAAATGCTCCTGATGAGAAGGGCTGGGAGAATCTCTTAAAAATCCTTTCAGCTTGACATCCTCCTTCTTGTGGTAGCAGAAGCTTAGTTCTTCTTCACGTGAACCATCATCTTCTCAATCTCCATCTCTATGAGTCAGGTGAATCCAATACCATCTCCTCACTCTAGAGGGGAGCACATGACCCAGGCCTGGGCCAAAAAAAAAAAAAACAAAAACGCAAAAAACTGTGCTCCCATGGCAACAGTGATTGGCTTTAAGTCAGGCCAATGAGAACCTTTCTGGAAGCAAAAAGTAGAGGTACTCTCTATGGGACTTATGAAGCTGCAGGAGTGAGCCTGGGGACCACCTTGCCATTACAGTGAACTGCCTGCCTAAAATGAAGACAACATCAAGGAATAAAGAACTGAAGAATGAGAATGAGATGACTAAGTCAGATATGCCCCTCCCCCAAGAACTTAGCTGTTAGGTGGGCTAATACATTTTATTTTATTTTTCAGCTAGTTTGAGTTTGGAGTCTGCCACATAGCCAAAAGAGTTCTAATGAATACCAATCCTTATGAAGACTGAACATTTTCGACACAGCAATTCAGTTGCTCACTCATTGGCACCTACCAAAGATGCCACAAATAGCTGCTCAAGGTAGTGCTATTACTGGCAATCAGTGGTTGGGCCTCAGTATCCTCTCTGAAGTCAGGTCAAGGGTTCTATCTGGTCTTTGCACCAACAGAGGGCTGGCTCTGGTGACATCTGTACTCATCCTCCACTACGCAGAGATCCTTTTTGGCAGCTTCCTTTTCCAGGGATTCAGCCCTGACTGAATTTAGGCTGCTTGGATCAGGAGATAATCAGAAAGTTGAACTTCACTGTCTTATAAATACCAGCACCCTCCTCCAAGCTGCTCCTTACCCTAGAGGCAAGGTAACGGGCCTCTCCTTGCTTTGTCTAGGATGGACCTGTTGGTTTTTCGTGTAAAAAGGCCCTAGGAACTCACTGCATGGCCAGACATGCTTGAATCTTAGGTGAATATAGACTTTAAAGCAAAATGTACATAAATACATGCGAACATGTGGGCACATTCTGTCAGGTTGACCACTTATCAAATAGTGTTTTACATAATTCTACCTCTGAGTAGAGTAAAACCAACTGATACAGAATCTTCAGGAAATGCAAATGTGTCTGAGAACACCATGGCTCCGCTTCAGTTCCCATATTTCTGGGCTCTGGGAGCACCTTGTAGTCATAGTCTTCCCAGGCAACTCTGTGCTACACCTCAGCACCTCATTTAGGAGAAAATGTCACTAGCCCTTCTGATCCTCTCGTTTCATTTTTCTTTTGTGTAAAATGTAAAATCTAAAATCTAAAACATCACTATTCCTGAGGGACAAATAATCTCATCTACAATAATCTCTAGTTGAGACACTCTCCAACTGGAAGACGTTTTCTCTTCCTCGACCTGCTTCTGCATAGCACAGATCCCCGACCTTTGAAGATTTAGAACAAAGCACCGTTATTTAAGTCTGTGCACTAATACTCCACTAATGAGCTTTAGTTTTAGTTTTTATTTTTGTTTTTTTTATCTATGTTCTACTCATAGACTTTCTGGAACAGATTGTTTCTTAAACCAAATAGAGGACATCTATTTAAAATACTTTGGAAATGCAAAAAAAGTTTTTGTATATAGTGATTTACAAATGGAATTGTTCCATTTCTGTTATGACACTCCAACAGGTTAATAAAGTGTGTGTATTCTGAAGATTAATTTTTGACCAAGGGAAAGTAAGACAACTGAAAATAAAGACAATGATAACTATCCAACAATTTGTGTGTGTGTGTGCACTGACATGCATGTGCACATAAAATGGAGTTAAGCCAGCTAAAAGTCAAGGAGTTCTTACATTCTGTGTGTCCAATCTCTGAAATAAGACCCAGTTCATAGTAGTACTAAAAACCTTAATGGCAGTTAGGAAGTTGATAGAATGTTCAATTCAATTTAACAGGTATTTGTGAAGCATCTACTATTGGTCTCATATATACCAAGGATCTATTTTAAAAGAGAGATTTATGATAAGAAGTCCTCCCATTCTGAGTTGCTGCCTTTGGTTGTTGTTCTTAGGCACTGTGAACAGGAAAGATTAAAATCCACTTCAACTCCACTTTGGCTACTACCTACATTTAGTCTCAGATTTAACAATCTTTCTCAGGGCTGGGATAGTTTTGTATATGTGGGTTTGCATTTTATTGGTTCTCCTAGCTCAAAAATGCCAAAGGATTTTATAAGGCAATGACTCTCAAGTGGTCCTTTCATGGGCAGAGGAAACTCCTCTCCAGAAATAACACACTCTCATGGTTGGCGTTGTTTCCCCATACCTGGCGAGCTTATCAGGAGCTAGGGAAGAGGATTATGGAAACCTCTGGGAAGGGCTCAGTCCTTTAGATCTGGCCATGTTGTATTTCATTGGCAATCTATGAAAACAAAACAGAGCCTCAGGATTACGACAGGATACATTCACTTAGTGCTTTAGGGCAGGGCTCCTCAAACTTGAATGTGCAAACTACTCACCCAGAAATCTGGCAGATTCTATGGCAGTAGGTGTGTGGGGGGCCTGAGAATGACCTTTCTAACAAACTCCTGCATGATGTTAATGCTGCTGGTCTGTGCACCCACTTTAAAGAGCAAAACTTTAGAATCTGCCATGCGTTTTATGTCATCCCCGTTCAATCACCATGACGTGTCTGTGAGGTACATGACTCATCCCCATTTCCAGAAGCAGAACCAGGTTCAGCAAGGTAAACAAACTTGCCTAGGGTTGCACAGCTGGTAAGATTTACACTCAGCTGAATCCACGTCCTGTGCTTTTTCTCCCACACACCCGTGGCCTCTTCAGGATCCTTCAGTTCTTGGCCCATGACATTCCTTAGGAAATGATCCATACTGGAGCTTTTTTTTTTTTCTGAGAATTTGTTCATCAGCGCATTCCTGTATTTATTCCTACTCCTTGTATCTTGTTAGAGCAGCTGCTTTTTGTTGCTCAGTAGCATGTTTTCGGTTATGATTCTGTCATCAAAAAATAGCAATATATTTGCTATTCTCCACTTTATAGCATCCAAAGTAGGTAAAAAATTCCTAGTTTATCATATTTTAATAGTAAATTCAGGCTGCTCAATGATGTTGGAAGGCTCAACTACTAATGAATACAGAGGACCAAACTATAAAAAGTAATACATGTCATACATATAAATTAGGGATCAAATATCTTCTCATAATTATAGTTAATAAAATGAGAATAATAGTAGCCATATGAGCTAGATGGTTACAAAAGCACATTGGATTCACTCATGGACTTTGGGGTTTTGAGTCCTGGTTCTGTCTCTTACCAAATCTGTGATTCTCAGCCAATTATTTGACTTCTCAGTGTTTTGATTTTCTTATATATTAAAAGGAAATAATATGATTTTTATGACAAATAAAATGTTTAATTAATTTAGAACAGAGCCCAGTACCTATTAAATAATAAATATTAAATATTAGCAATCATCATTTTAACCCATCATAGTACAATCTCCATTTTTTTTTTTTTTTTTTGGTACCGGGGATCAAACTCAGGACCTTGTGCCTGGTAGGCAGGCATGCTGCCACTGAGCTAAATCCCAGGCCCAAATCTCCTTATTTTAATGTCGCAAAGGTCCAGAAATCTTAAGTGATTTCAACGTTCATTAACAATGACGCAATGTTCACTATGTAGCACTTGCTCTTTGAGGGCCAGACTAAGTTGGGGAAGAGTAGAGCTGATAACTGACTGCAGGCTCTGATTTCTGTTCTCTGATGATGAGTATGAGTGTTGTCGCCATACTCCCTGTCACTCTAGGCCTGTAATTGCACTTTGATAACAGAGCTACAGTTCCACAGGCCCCATTGGTTTTGACCCCACTGACTAAAGCAGCTACCGCACTTTATCTTCTTTGTCCATTTGTCCCAGCAGGAGCTTTGGAATGTGGAAGACATAGAGGCTTAATCTGAGCCTTAGGTGCTATTCACCCAAGGCATAAACTTGCAAACCACACAGAGATTGTTGGTTTTAGGATTAACACAGTTTACCTGGCTGAAGTTAATGCTTTTGGCATCTCTGTTCCTGAGGACTGTAAGGAATTTAGTTCCTCTGGGCTGGGGGCGTTGGGAGTGGAGAGTTGGGGTGGAGAGCTGAATAGCAGCTGTTCTTCCCTCTGCATTATACAGTTCTCCGTTTCAACTGGATTTTAAAATCTTTGTCTTCAGATAATTCTCTGGCGCTGAGAATTGTTTGGAGCAGCCTCTCCCTGGTCTTCAAATTTCAGGTGAGGCATCTAGTGTGTAACTAAGGGATAAGCAGAGAGAGAAATAAAAGTATTTTATTACTTATGTGAAGCCAGGTAGGTACAAATAAACAGGAAAGACGTACAAATGAATTCAAGAGAGGAATGGTATTAACTCCCAAGGGGCTGTTCCTCATCCTTTAAAAGCAAGAGTTGCTTAATATTTCACAAGTTTATATTGATATCTTCTATTAGAATAGAAATTTATAGTTATTGGTGGCAACTGAAGGGGTATGTTCCCCTAAAAGCTAAGCCTTTTATTGTGAATTATTTCATTGTTATTACACAAATTCCTCCTTCCAGAATACTATCGATGGCACCTTCTGTACATAAAACCTGTGTGTGCAGAAAACTCAGAAACATTGAAAATAGACCTTCATCACCACCCCAGCTCAGGAGACTCCACTGTCCTAGATACAGTGTTTTTGGTTTACAGGGGATAGAGAAGGGCTCTATGGGGTGGGGGATGTAAGTTTGAAGATGCTATGACTCTTCGCTGTTACCTAAGAAATGAGAAATTGTTAATACTGACTTCCCTATGCATTAATATGGATAATTTGGAGTTGGACAAAGATCAATTTAGAAAAATGTTGTATCAGAGCAATACATGCACATGATTTCAGAGTGAAAGAAGAGTAGGAAGTACATTGATGATACTGTGGTTATTTCATGCATACCTTTTTCCTCTCCAGAAGCAACTACTTTCTACTGTTTCGGTTCATTATTCTTGTACTGGGTCCATATTTCTTAATAATATGCATATGCTGCTATTGTTCACAATTTTATTTTTTTTCTTGTTCATCAGTTTTCAATCTACCTCTCACCTCATTCTCCAATACATTTATATTAAAATTCTATAATGATTTATATTTTGTGTTTTTATTATTTTGGTGATGTAATATTGTTCACAGCTGAACACAGTATGATTCTATTTTCTGTAGATGCTTCCTGTTACTATTTTCTGGGCTCTGTTTCCTGCCAGTGTTGGGACATTTTTTACTAGACACACTTACTTACTTTGTCAGGCCAATGACCAGAATTCTCCAGGCCTGGTCGATGGGCATCTCTACTTTCTGCACCTCTCTGACAGAAAGATTGTCTAGATTGATCCCCTCTGGCTTCTGCCTAACCTTATTGAAGAGCAAAGTGTGAATACACCATAGATTCACAGATTTGTAAGTGAAATTTAGAGATGGTCAGAAGAGAGAGAAATATAAATAAAGGGAAATGGCAAGCATGAGCCTGAGATCTTTAGATGCTGCACACTCACCATTGCAAAATGTGGACACTAAATAAAGTCTTTCTGTAGAATCACAGTTGAGGTTTCCTGTTCTCTTCATAAAGAAGCTAATTCAAAATTTATAACCCTAAAATGTATTTCATTCAGAAACACACAAAACTTGAAATCACCAGGTTTAGCCATCAGGCTTCTTTTGGCTGTTTCTTCACTTTTCCTTGTTTCCAGTTGAGAAATCAAGCACTTGCCTGCAGTTCCACTCCACTTTCTATCACAGATTCAAGGAATAGCTGCCTCAGAACTATACACATAGGGCACCAAAACATGTGCAAGCATATACACATACACATACATCTAGAAGAACTGAATGCAAAAGGAACCAGTGCATGTGTATGAGTTCACACAGGCGCACGCACACACACTTATCCACTTTGATTTTCTATGGATTGTTATTTATCCCTCTCTGAGCCTTTTTAGACATGAAGTGGACACATTGCATACATTTTAAATTTTGAGATGGGGATGTATGAAGAAATATCCTTTGATAAATGCTATTTTTTATTTAGTTCTTGTCTATGAAGATTAGGACCATTCCAGAATGCCTCTTCTATTTCTTTATGGCTAGAGAAATAGAAAAGGTAAAAAATAATTGAAGAATTAGCCTGGAAGAGATCATGAGAAGCTTGAACCTTGTTTTGTTTCTACTTTCAAATCCTGGATAGAGAAAAAAATATCACATGCAATAAAGAATGCCAGTGACTCTGGATCATAAGCTAAGGACATGAATTTTTTTTAAAAAAAAATGCTAGTAATTACAATGAAAACTGAAACCTTCTCCACTGTAGTATTCATGCTCTATGCCCATGCTAGGAACAGGACTGACTCTTAAAAGAAAAGCGGCAGGGCCTCTCAGGGCAGAGACTCCTAGACTTTCTTTCAGGCTTGTATTTAGTCTAGTAAAAGATGAACTAGGATTTTCTTTCCAAAACTTTTACCCTAAAAGGCATGATTTACAAGAAGGAAAAAGAAAGCCTAGAAATACATTCAAGTCTTCACTAATAGGAAAAAAAATATTTGACTGCTCATTGCAATGAATTTATTTGAAGACAGAATTCTTGACCCATAAACTAAATGGGAATGGTCTACAAAGGATCCAAAGATCAAAAAATTGTCAGTGTTAAGCAAGGAAATTAGGAGATAATGCTAATGAGTTGGCATTACATACATTGAGTCTATTTAGCAGGTGTAACCTTTTACCTGGAAATGGATATCTTAATATATCAACCAATGCTTGGACCTTGTTTTTAACTCCTCTTATGCTGGCTCTGCTTTTGCTGAGAAAATTTCAGATTACAATCTGTCATTTCTTAGAGGAAGCAAATATGTCAGTGAGGTAGACGACAAGGGCAAAATGTGTTAAAGTTGCGAAGACCCAGGACACATGCGCAGAACACAGCATCCAGGATGACTCTGCAGTTCCTGAGGACTGCATGTAGAACCAATCAGAAAAGTGCCATTTTCCAATTCTTCATTTGCATCCAGTACAAAACCAAGTGAGTCTTCAAGAAGACAGTTTAAATCTGGCCCCAAATCAATTGAGTTTTTTTCCCCCCATTAAGTTTATTGGTACACTTTAGGTATAAAATACAGTTACATTCATCATTGGGATCTTGTACCATTACATGATGTATCTTGGTTCTTACTTTTCTCCCCTTCCCCTGCCCTCCCTTCACCCCCTCCACTCTTTCCTATTTGCAAAGACTTTGTTTCCATTTTTTTCCTTTTCTCATATTTTTTCTTTTCCCTTCTTTCCTTTCCCCTACCCC
>NW_004624750.1:27773736-27788962 GCF_000247695.1 Heterocephalus glaber | reverse complement strand
TGTTCCCTTACAATTTTGAAGCAATTTTTCTTTTCCTGGTCACTAATTGCAATCTTATCTTCTATATCTGAAATTCTGTTCTCACATTGGTTCATCCTTCTGAGTAGACTTTCAATGGAGTTTTTAATCTCCTGGAAATCTGTTTGTCTCTGTTTTATGGATTCCATTTATTTCCTATGTTGGGATTCCATCATGTTCCTCAGCTCCTGTATTTTTTTATTTGTGTCCTCTCTAGATTTATTAATCATGTCTTGCACTATGGGTGCAATCTCTGCTGTTATCTGAGAAATTATTTCTGATTTCATTGTTTTCCAGATCCCCTTTTGTTGCCAGTTCAGGGAGTCCAGGTGATTGAGTATCAGATTGTTCCATCTCATTTACCTTTGAGGTTGTTTTAGGTGATCTGGAAGTCTGGTTTTGAGGCTTGGTTACACGTCTTCTCATTTCCAAAGGGGGGGCGGTGTGCTGGTTCTTGCGTGGCTCACCTCCTCTGCCCAGGGAGTGGTGGAATGGTGGCCAGGGAGCCTCCTCCTGGGTGCTGGGATTGGCTCACCTCCTCTTCCCTGGGAGCAGTGGAATAGTGGCTGGGGATCCTCCTCCCGGGTGCTGAGTTTGGCTCTCAAGTGAGTTTTTGATAAAACAACTTTCCCAATATCTTATTTGTGTGATAGAGAAGCCAGTCTAGAAATTCTAGTTACAAAAGACCTCCTTCCCTTATCATCAGCCTCCTCTCTACAGACCATACTTCTTTTCTCCCTTTAGTAAATCTACTTCCCCACTACCTTTTCTGTGTGTTTTGTCCAATTCTTTGTGCAGGACACCAAGAACCTGAAAAAAAATTCCCCAGGAACTATTATCCATGAACACAAACAACACTTGGCCTGGTGGTTTTGGTTCTTACTGGATATGAGCCAGCATTTGTGCATCACTTACAAGAGAGATGGGTTTGCATGAGCCTGATCACCAAGAGCATGCACTAGAGAGCTACCATGTTACAGTACACTAATAAAATCAAATTTATTAGCCTACACATTTGAGGCAATCTCTTATTCTCCCCTCACCCCCAAGCCTGTTTCTACCATGTGAGAATCTAAGACAAATGAACAGTGGAAGGCTCAGGCTTGTTCCTTACCCTTGTTACCCTGACGGTGCTTTTCTTCACAACAGGGGATCTGTGAGTGTGAGTGCATGTGAGGACCCTTGTCACCATGGTCCTTCATTCCCTGACTTCCCAGCAGGCGCTCCTTGGCCATCTCTCAGGTCTTGGGGTTTATAAATGGCAATGGCTGCCCTTGGGAGGACAGACCCAAGGAGGACCAAGCAGGACTTGGTACTCACTCCAGGCTATTTGGTGATGGTCCAGGGGAGAGTATATGATCTCAAGGTGGAAAAATCTCTTTGGCTGAGGGGCTTGTCACTTTGTGGAGATGGGGTCTAATCAGAGGAAACCTAGAGTGGGGCCCAGAGCAGGAGACCTAGCTGTCCAGCTCCAATGGTGATACTGCTCATCTGGTCATCCTTCCCCTACTCCAAAGACTGCAGGAGTTATCATATTGCCTCTTCAGATGGCTCTTTATCTCAGCTTTTCAAAATTGCCATCACTTCTAAAAGAATTTATTTTCCAAAATTGTGGACTAAAGAAGATCTGACTCAAGATAGTAGACTACAAGGAAAACTGTACCTTGTTTGAAATTGCTCTCCAGTGAACTGGAAGTAACTCTGGGGCTCTCTTAACTCTTATATGGGTTCTTCAAATTGCAGTCCGGGTCACAACCTCATTTGTTTTCATTACAGGGTCCACGACAGAAAAGACTTCACTAAACTGCTGATTAGAAATAAATCAGAATAAACCCGAAAAATATGACTCAGGAAAACTAGTGCATGGTGTCAGCAAATGACATTCAAATAGTTTAAAATAATTTAATCTTTCAGAACTCTGTACTTAACTGATGGAAACAAGAATTTGAAAGGAACAAAGTGGAACCTACTTGCTTATAAATGTGCTTTGGGGCAGAATGATTGTAAAAGTGATCACATTTTGCTTCAAGAGATTTCACTATGCAAATACTCCATACAGCCTTGCTTACAGAAAAAGCCATAGAGCTGCATTTACTGTGGGGCTGAAAAGGATTTAAACTGCTCAGCCAGTTGGTCTATCAGCTCAATTATACTGAGGGAAGAGGAAGAGAAAAACATACAACATAATGTGATACATAGCAATTTCATCAATTGTTTGATAGAAGATGCCTAAAGTTAAATGGATAGGAAATCAGTATTGGCAAAGTTCTCCACAGGATGAAAGATTGGCCCTTTCAGATGATCCTGAAATGGCTAGAGAGGTATGAGAAGGGGAAGAACCAGCCTTCTTGGCCATTCGTTGCATTTTATTTCATGTCAGACATTCGTTCAGCAAATATTTAAGTATCTGTTAAATGGAAAGCATTGATCAACAAGAAACCATTTTGACAGATACATTTCCTTCACCTTTTTTTCTCATCTTTTTTTTTTTTTTTTTTCGTACCGGAGATTGAACTTGGGTCCTTGCGCTTGCATAGCAGGCGGTGAAACCACTGAGCTAAATCCCTGGCCTTATTTTTCTCATCTTTTTCTCTCTACCCTACCTTCAGCTCCATCAGCAGGGAGTTAGTATAATCATTATCCATGCAGGCTATGTAAACTTAAGAAGGTTATGGCCCATCCTCAGGTTTTAATTTCCTCATATGTAAAGAAGGAATAGTATTAGTGCTTACCTCATGCTGGTGGTGTGCACACTAAGCTCCTAATAAATGTTAAGCATGAAAAAAAAATTATGAAAAAATAATTCACTCATAAGCTATTGAAGATAATTTGGAGATCACCTTTCAGAAAAAGTAATGTGAACTTTAAATGAATCTAGAATATGTTTGTACATTTTGATGTTTTAAATTTCTTTTCTAAATTAAAAATTATTAGCACATGTTTATAGTACATATACATGTACTATATTCCTTGTGTGGAGTTGGTACACATACATAATACATCTTAATTCCTTCTCTCCCTTATCTTTTGATTTGCTTTCCATTTGAGGAAGATCTATTTCCCTACTTCCTATCATCCATCTTTTATTTTGCTCTTTATTTATATTTTGAATTTATCATTTAAGAGAAACCATATGATATTTAAGCTTATGTGTCTGATTTATTTCATTTGATATTTTGGTCTCAAGGCACATCCATTTTCCCACAAATGAGTCAAGTTTATCCTTCTTTTTGGCAGAGTAATACTTCATTTTGTGTAACTAGCACATCTTCTTTATCCACTCATCTGTTGTGCACATAAACCCTGCTTCCAAGATTTAGCTGATATGAATTGTGCTGCTATAAGCATGTGTATGTATGCATCACAGTAATATGATACCTACATGGGGAAAACTGGCTCAAATGTTTTATATTTCTTGAGTATGAAGAAACTAACAATATTTATTGAGCATGTGGTATGTAAGTATATAAACAAAGCCTTTTGAATGTGTAACAATCCTGGGGTTTTGGAGGTTTTTCTCTACTCTTAGATTCAGTGGCTGGGGCTCTACAAAAGAGATAAACAGGGGAAAAAAAGGTTCATTTCATATGCATATGAGGGCCTCACAGAAATGAGGTTGAAATCCCAAAGAGGCACCCAGAACTCATGGCTGGTATAACACTTTAACAAAGAGTGATAAATTATGAAGTTGTGACAAGTCAGAGGAAGAGGAGTTGTTGCCTTTCTGTAGGAGGTCAGTTTGAGAAGGTAGATATGTGTGGGAAACCAACTGCAGAAAAGTGTTGTTTAGTGAGGTTTGTTATACAGATTCATCTTAGGGTCTCCCCACTGGTAAGTAAAGGGTAGTTTCTGGTAATTCATAGCCATTCTATATTTCCTGATACAAAAGAGGGAAAAGGAACACTTTCCCAAAGGGAAATTATTTCCCATATTTAGGCAAATAAGGGGAGAGTAGAGAATCTTTTCCTTTGTCTGTTTCTGCAGTGCTTTCACCTCAAATTAATCCTTATGTCAAAAATGGCATATTTTGAAGTAACATCTATCTTTCTTTCTTTCTTTCTTTCTTTCTTTCTTTCTTTCTTTCTTTCTTTCTTTCTTCCTTCCTTCCTTCCTTCCTTCCTTCCTTCCTCTTTTCTTTTATTTCTTCATTTCTTTTTATGTTTCTCTTTCTTTTTTCAATACCTGGGACTGAACTCAGGGTCTTTGCTCTAAACTACATCCACAGCCCTTGGTGTTTTGTTTTGAATTTTTTTCTTTGAGACAGGATCTTGCTAAGTTGCTAAATTGCTCTGGTGGGGGAGGGGCGACCTTGAACTTGTCATCATCCTGCCTCAGCCTTCCAGAGTCCTGAGATTACTGGTCTATACCATTACACCTGACTGAGGTGATATGGCCCTGATTCTCTTCATTACATTCTAGAAAATTGGCACTATTATAGACACTAGATACAGAATCCTAGCTTGTACAGACTTTTTCTAACTCATCAAATTTAAATTCTCAGTCCAGTTTCCTCTCATCAAAAATCTCAAGCAATTAGTTTCACTGTTTTGTTTGAAAATTTTTTGCAAGTCTAGATTACTTCGTTTGCCTGCTTAACCGAGCACCACCTCCCAAGAGATCTTTTACAGGTTCTTGGTTTCTCATTGAATGTCTTTAAATGTGTTTTATTTTGAGGAGGAGTGTCTGGAACAAATATGGATTGAGGAACAATTTGTGTGTTGATCCCCAGTCAAAAAGGTACAGTTTCTATCAATACATAAATACACAGAAGCCAGAAGCTGGAGCAAATATGAAAGTGAATTCAGACTATTAAATGTAGATATTCGAATGGGAAGGTACAAAAACAGACAGGCAAGACTGGGGACATGGTTTAGTGATAGAGCACTTACCTCGTATGCACAAGGCCCTAGGTTCAATCCCCAGCATCAGAAAACACACACACAGACAAAAACCAAACAGCAATTGCTCTATTATTTCCATACAAACACTCTCCCCTCTGGCATATAGTCTGCCCTCTGTTGTGATATAGTCTAAAGTCCTTTGCACAGAAGTCTGTCCTAGAGACAACTGGCCCAACTCTTGGATGCTCAGCCATGCTGCTGCTCTGCTACCTGGGAGGAACTGCCTGAAGGAGGAGCCAGTGCAGCTGAAGTAGAGGCAAGAGAGTGGGAAACCAGTAGTGACCAAGAACCCTGACCAGGCTCGAAGCCAGATCTATCCTAGATTTTTCAGACACACAAGTCAAAATGCTTCCATTTTGTCTTAACCATTTTGGGTGTTATCTGTTTTTTTTTTATTCTGTAACTCACATTCTGTTCTCCACATATCAACACTTCCTCCAGTCTTCAAGCACAGTTTAAATGCATTTGTCTGTGAAGTCTTCCTTAATCCCCAAAACTTTCCTTATTCCCTCCAGGCAAAATGGTGTCTGCCAGCCTCCCTCCCTCCTTCCCCTCTCCTATAGCATTCAATGGGCACATCATTTATGACCTTTATCAACTTTGCCTTGGGCCAATAAGTGCCTAGGGACTTTGGAACCAAATTGTAGGTTGCAATCTTGGCTATACCTGGCTACAACACGTACTGGCTATGTTCATATTCCCTAATGGAATACAAATAACTGAAGGCAAAGACCTTGGCTATTTCCATTCCCTGTTCTGCTGTTTCATCTTTGAGGAATACAGCCTGTGTTTAGATCTACCTTTGAATTAGTTACATCACCCCATTGCCTTCCTCTTCCCCCCAGTGAGGGGACTGACAGTCCCTCGGCTTCCTTCCTAAGCTCAGGCAAATATGTTGGAATCTGGGCTTCCTGGATCATCCTCATTCTGTTGGTGCAGGATCAAGGTTATGACATAAACATACAACCTCAGCAGCTGACTCCTTTCTGGATTCTGAAAATGGCTAGTGCTTGATGACAGAGTAACATTACTATTAGAATTTATCTTGTCTGCAAATGATTGATTTTGCAGAATAACACAAAGTAACTCCTATTTGCTAGCTATTAAAAAAATGTCCCTTTTCAAATCTGTACTGAGATGCAGTCCAAGGGGTTAACTGTTGACAAAATCTTTTAATTCAAATGAATGCGCTCCAAAGAGTTTATGGAAACAATATTGTATCCAGATGGTCATCTAAGATGTTGATCTTGAGAAAATGGGAAAATAAAACAATATGATTTAATAGAGTCAAGATGCATATAAGCAGAACACAGAAAGGATTAAAGGCTTTTAGACAATGGCCTGGGTTATGCCTCCATTTCTGCCACTTAATAGATATATGACTTGGACAAATCACATAATTTCTTGGTATTTTCTTCTATAAAAATGAATTAATAATACAGCACTCTATTACAGAAGTTGTGATGATTATCAAACTGGCTGGTACATACTTACTACCAAGAGAAGGTATCATTACTGTTATTACTAATTACTTAGTGATCTACTATGTGAAATCTAATATCTTTGCAGCAGTTTTACACAATATTTGGTGAAGATTGAAATCCAGCATCACCAAAAACTCTAATGTAATCATTTATAAAGTGGCCACATTTATTTTATGGGTAAAGAAAGGTCTGAATTTCTGAAGACTGTCATGTTTAGAGATGACAACTCTAATTAGGTAACAATAGTGTGATATAACTACATAAATACAATACTTATGACAAATGAATTAAATAGAGCATAAAAGCAAGTAAAAAGCAAGCATGAGCATTGAACAGGAGAAATCCAAGCTTGGATGTTGGGCTTGAGTTCACCCTTTTTTAATCAACATTGAATTTTTCTGACTTTAGCATTATGTAATTTATTACTCAAGACTCCTCACTGCACTATAAACTTATACTCTTAGGTCCTATTGAATTTGTCTCCCTAAAGTATGCCTTTGGCAATATTAAGTGAGCTGAAGTTTTCCTGTAAATAGTTACTATGTTGATATTAGCACCGATATTACAAAACCAGTCTGGGTAAAATTGAGGATGCCTTACCACAAGCCAAAGAAATGACAGCAAACTTTCCGTATTCCTCACCACCAGTGTCTCCCAACTATGACTCCCTGAACACCTCTCTGCAGACTTCCAGTGGGAAGGCCATGGAGAGTCTTTGGGTGTGTGGACACTGAAACACTAGATGCAGGCAAAGGCACCCTCCCCACAGGCACAGCAGGAAGACCAAAGCCTCTGGATTTAGGTCTGGGCAACATGAAATTCAGGAGGAAGTAGGACAGTCTGGAGATCAGATGGTCCATTCTCCTTGTTCTGGATCTCAAGAATTCTGGTCTTATCCCAGGAGTAGATCCAAGCTGTACTAATGACTAAACTTTTCACCAGCTGGGTAGACTGGGAGCTTAAAAGAAAAATGAAATTGATGTAAAAGGAATGAGGAAACACAAAGGTAAAATCCTGGCACATTCAAGTTAATGAATAGAGATAATAGATATCTACTGTGATAATAATGGGCACTGCATTTGTATTCTCATTGTTTAGAGGGCTGCTTATTCTATGGAGGATGTGTCATTGAAGTATACATCTGTGTGGCATTTGTTTTGTTTTAAAGCCAAACTGAAGTCTATTATGCTCTGCTAAGCCACTAATGACTTGCAGGATAGAAGTGTTCTAAAGGCCATTGACGACCCTGAAGAAAAGGCAGAATCAGACTTTGGAAAACTTTTGGCACATTCTTTGGAGAATAAACAAATATAAGCAGAAAGGAATCTAATAAGGAAAGAAGCAATTCACTAAAAGAGGAGAAGCCAATGAAGTAGAGAAGATTGATTTTGCACACATATTATCCACTTAGTCATCAAAGGACACAAATCAACAATTCTAGGCAACTCCTTGAATTTTCATTTTCTCTAAATAATATCCTTCTTCTCATTTCAAATCTAGTCAGACTAGCACCTTCTTTTTGTTACAGGAATCCAGCCCATACTAATTAATCTACCTAACTTATTTTATTTACCTGGCAAATACTTATTGAATACTTTCTACATGCCAGCTATCACATACACAAAAAACACCACATGATTTTTAATGTAATAAAGACCCTGCCTGTGTAGCACCAAACCCCATTTCTTGGTTGTTTTTTTTTTAAACATATGCCTACATGGAAACCAACTAAGGGAAAGTTAAGTAAGTTCCTCAAGGTCATACAGCTCGTCAAGTTGCAGGGCCGGACTCAAGCTTAGGAGAGAGAATAGTTCAGGTGCAGGCAGGACCCTCAAAAGCAGATCATTAGTTGACATTCTCTGAATAAGTCCAATTCCTCTCTGGATTTCAGTCCATTTGAAAGTAAATTCGATAATTGTTGGCAGCTTCTCCTGCAGTTATGTGAGATCCTGTGCTGGAAGAACACCAGTAAAAGTGGATGAAAATGATGTTTGTCATTTCCAGTCCTCACCCCCGACAACCTCTCTCATAATCTGGTGGAGGACAGGCCTTTTTCTTTCTTCATCTGCCAGCCAAATATTGAGGACCCAGTAGAAGACTCCAAGACCCTCAGAGAAGTCACAAGATGTTATAGGGTGGAAGAGACTGGAGCCTTGAACAACTGTGGAGTAGATAACCCCCAGCTGACTCCTACTGGACTATGATATGAAGACACACACACACACACACACACACACACACGCACACACACACACAAACACTCCAAAAAACAGACCCACCCCAAAAAACAACCTTTCCTGGGTTACCATTGAGACTGAAAATTGAGACTTGCCCCAACAGTTAAAGTATCATGACTAACATAAGTGTCATTGAAAAGAAGTCCACAGTCCAGTTAGGGATAGAGACATGTACAAACATCACACCCCATAATAATAACTTCTCCCAGAGTCAAATGGTGTTTATGGACACTATGACTCTATTTATAGAATCATATCCGTAAAAGAAGCAGGACAGATATTCCTAGATGTAATACTCAGAATGGGAGTAAAACACACAGATGTTTCAGAGCCCAGACTTCCCTAGCATTAAACATGAACAAGTGTGAGAGGCAGGCAAATGTGAAACACTAGGGAATTCTAGGAAGTGAGTCCAAGCTAAACACTGGCACACCAAGACCAAAAACCAATCAGTGACGGTTCTAATAAGTTCATTTGCTGGATACTAAATATCTACAAGTTAACTCTGCCCATTGAGCTCAGAGTTGTCCTAGGGGAAGTTTATCTAGGTTTATCTAGGTGTTCCCAGATTGCCCATTCTAGTGCAGATAGTCATGCCGCTCTTGAGTATATAATATTTTCTTATCTATTTCCCCTTTGGATTATCACTTGAGGGCAAACTTTCCAGTCCAAGTTTTGACTATTTCTGGGTCTTGGTGCTTTTTTCTTTTGTGACCTAAAAGTTTTTCTTTCCAAGAGTTCAAAAGATGTAATTAATACGTAATTAGTGACAGGAGGACCAGGTACATAATCTGAGGAACCTTTTACAAAATGAACATGTGTGGCCCCATCCAAAAAGCAAGGAAAAAGTGCTGTTTGGTGATATAATAGAAACTTTTATTGTACTTGATGTGTCTTACCCTGGCTGAGGCAAATAAGCCCTCCAAGGTGCAGCAACCTTTCCACTGAGGAAGTAGAGGAAGGAGAGTACACAGATAAAAGAAGCCATTTCCTGTTGCATTGCAGTAATTTAGGGCATGCTTATTGAATGAGAGATGAATAAATTGACTCTCTTTTTCTGAACTGAATAGACTAAATGAATCTTGTGCTGAGGAGAAAATAATAAAATACTATAACATCCTTTTATTCTATAAAATAAAACAGATTGTAATGTTAAGTGAAGTACTGTTTATTCCTAATTGCTAGAAATAGATGGAGGTCAGAGGATCAAGGAAATGATCATGTGTAATGGACTCCTCATTAAACTGAGTCATGAAATTCAGGATTTATGTTCACTTCCACCACTGATCTACTGAGTGTAAACCTTTTCATCTCTGGAGAATTCTAGCGATAACACTCGTCATATTTCCTTTTAAGGTATTTCAAGAGTTAGGCAAAATTCTTCAGATACCAGCAATTTAATGAAAGATACCTGTTCCAGCATGAGAAAAAGCAGTGCAGAAGCTGTATTCTGCTTTTAAAAAAGAAACTGTTTTCTGATTTAAAAAAAGAATCCCGGAATTGTTTGAAATACAGTTGGATTTCTACACATCTTGGTCATGACCTTCCAGAAAGGCGTTTGCAAGTCTGGAATTTCCCAGGGTGCTTTGCCAAGAATTAGTGTTGAGTTACCAGAAAATCAATATGACATGCAGTATGGATTTATCTAGATAGTAATTTAACACACACACACACACACACATACACACGCTCGCGCGCGCACGCACACGCACTCATTCATATACACCTTTCATTGTTTATGGAGCTCTTGTCCGGGAGAAAAGGGATTGTTTTAATCAGAGATGGAAAGGATTCATTTTATAAGTTGTTCTAAGTAACCATTCTTAGCTGGAAATATGCCTTTATTTATGATTTTTAAAGTCCTGAAAAATAGATTTTTTCAGATTTATTTTACTTTATTTTAGTTTTATTTTCATAATTTATCAAGTCTGGCCTATTATCTCATTAACATGGGCTGCACCCAATTTAAATGATCTTGTCTTTCTCCATTTTCTTTTTTCCCAATACATGGGGGTGGAGGGGATGACAAAGAGACAGAAAGAGACTTCAGCAATTTCCCCGTAGCATCAGTCTTTGTTAGAGAATAAACCCCATAGCCTTTTTCTGTGAGCAGAGACAAAGAGTCCACATATCTGGTCAGGCATTGTGCCACACTGTCTGAGGATTTCTTTTTCTTCCTTGGCTCTACATGTTTCCATGCCGGCAGAAGTCTATTCTGTGCCTGGCGGAAAGCCCAAGATATTTAGACTATCTTATGAAATAAACCCTCCTATTTCTGGTTAGTATGCTCTCTGCAAATTCATGCATTACAAGAAAATCCTGGGGTTAAAAACTTCAGGAGCTGGGGGAGGAGAAGGAAAAGGACAGGGCAGGACCCTGGGAAAAGTGGTTAGAGAACTTTTGGTTCTTTCTTCATTGGGGTTGTTACTTAATCACTGCACCTCTACAGGATCCTTAAGGGACCTCAAGAGAATTCCTGGACTCTCTCAAGAAACAGATTTCTCCTTCTGAGTGAAAGCTTCATTGGAAAATAAATTATGAGAGAGAGAGAGAGAGAGTTTCAGGGTCCCATATGTCCATTTCAAATGTTTTATCTTCTCCCTGGCACACTTGAGCTTCTTTGATTTTTGGGTTATTTCATCTAAAAGAAAATTCCAGTTACCTGCCATAATTCAACAACCTATATTCTGCCCAGTTTCAGATTAATTAAGTAGTAATTATCAGGCACCACAATGGATTTTTCCTGTTTTCTTCCAGAAAAAGTGAGGATGTGACTTAGTTTTAAAAATTTATTTATTTAAATTACCCCCAGTTTTAAACAAGGCTTATGAAATCCACGAGTTTTTGTCACAAAGGTTCAGAATTCACAGCAGTAAGGTGAACATGTTCTGTTACATCAGTTTAGGACACGTTACAATAATTATGGCCTGCTGTCCACATTTGACAGAATGTTTACAAGTTCTCTTTCTCTCTCTGCATGCATCAGCATGTGTGCTTGCATGCTTGTGTGTGTACAGAGGTACACTTAGGTGCTCTCTTCTCCTTGACAGTTCTGCCTCCATATGAAGCCCCTTATGGATCTGGTCATGGCTAATCATGCCTCCAGGGAGGAAAATGGGAAAGGGTGTGGGTGGGAATAGACATGAATAGGTGGAGAGGGTAACGTGTATTTGGGGAGCTCCTGTGTGACAGGCACTACCTTAGGCACAGACAATGCAGGCTGAGATTGTGTTTGATCCTGATTCTGCCACTTCCTAGGTGTGCACATTTTGGCAAGTCATTTAAGCTCTCCAAGTCTCAATTTCCTCATCTATAAAATGGGGACGCTTCTGTGATAGTAGCTAACATTTTTTGAGCTCTTTTTTGCCAGGCACTCCTCTAAGTCCTTATGTGCCCACATCAGCCCTATGAGGTAGACACTAGGGATAGAAGAGAGAAGTCAAGGAACATGTTAGCAAAGGAGTGTTCAAGAATAGCTAGCCATCACCACTATACTATATGTTATTATTACATAATATCCCTTCTTTTTGATGTATCTTATTTAACTTTCTCATTATCTCTGTAAAATTGACATCATTATCTCTATTTTTTACTGAAGAGCAAACAAATGGTTAATTAACTTGCACATATTTCCTTAGCTGTTAAAAGAGTAGTAAGATTCAAATTTGGGTCTCTGTGATTCCAAACTTGCTCTCTTTTCCCTATGCTGGAAAAAAATGTACCAGTTTATTCTACAGAAACATCATCTCCTGCCCCATGGCTGCAACATTCCTCACTGACCCTGACCTGCTTCACTGGTATGAACTTGGTCCCAACATCATTGCTGAGCAGAGATGCGGGCATCTGGGCTCATGTGCTTGAGGTGGCATACAGAAGCATTTCCACAGATGGGCTAGCTGTTGCTGTTGTTAGGAGACCACCCTCAGCTTCTTCCTGGGAGAGTCTCTGGGATCTCACCCCACCGTCACTCCACCATCGCCTTCCATCACCCCATCGTTACCATCGCCTCCACCACCGGCATCACTGTGTTCTTAGTAACCCTTATTCATCTTCTAGAGCTTTATTCAAACATCGTGTCTTAGGGAGCCCCTAAGCAAATATCAGAGAGGCAAATATTTCAGCAAATATTTAGAGAGGCCTATTTTGAGTCAGATGTCCTTTGTTAAGGTGCAGTATTGCAGATGAAACTCTTTCCCTCATGGTGCTTTCATTCTTGGTTCGGTAATGTCCCCTCATGGCATCCTGAAATTCTTCCTCACAACAGTCCATTTTTATGATCATTTATTTGTAAGAATTTGAATTAAAGTCATGCTCCCACAATGGTTTCTAAATACAAAGAAGGAACAAATCATGTGAAAATTTCCCCCATTAACACAGAGTTTTGCACTTGATACAAAATAAATATAGTCAAATAACCAACTAGTGGAGGAATACATTAATTCATCTTCTAGCCAGCTCAGGCAATGGGCATTTTCAGTACCAACTTTCAGCATTTCCTCAGGTGCTTTGAGCTCAGGCAGCCAGACAGCCTAGGAGAAAAACACAGAAAGTTTATAGTCTAAAAGGAAATGGCTCCCTATTGTGATGTACCTCTTGTAGATTATTCCTGTTCTGGGGATGTGGAAACATAAGGATCTTCACACAGTGCTAGGGAATATAGACTGGCACCACCCTTCTGGCAAGTATCTTCCAGAATTTAGTTAAGTATGCACACATCCAGTGTTCCAACAATATAGCTGCTATCCCCGAGATATTTTCATACAGGTGCATGAGGATATATGCAAGAATGTTAATTACAATATTATTTGTGGGTGTTTTCCATCACTGGGAAAGCAGATGGTTAGAATGTGGTGGAAACACATAATTATGCCAGTGTCTGCTCCTGTCCAGCGTACAGGGGAATTTGGTGAAACAAGCAGTGCCACTGAGGTCTACCGAGCTTGTGAATCCCTGTGAAGGAACTCTGTCTGCCTCGGGGTGAACACTGAAATCTCATTTGTTCAATGATCCAAAGAGGGGACCTGGAGCAGGCCCTGTAGAATGTTGACATGACACCAACTTTTAGTTCAGTGCTTCATGTGATGTTATTGCAGCTGTACCCTTGGGTGTATCTATAGTTTTCTGAACATAGGCAGGTGTCATGCTCATGGCTCTATCCACCCCTCGCACTGTGGTTCCCCATTGGTGACACTGGTGTCACAGCCCCTGAGTCACTATTTCTAGAATTTTGGCTCTGCAGGCAACAAGCTACCACAGAAAAGCCACACCACCATGGTGTGTATTTGGGCCTTGCTTTACCACAACAGGCAGCCATGCTTCTTCTTCTTTTTGTTTTTAGTACCAGGGATCTAACTCAGGACCTTGCTCTTGTGAGACAGGCCTGGGCACCACTGAGCTAAATCTGCAGGCCCAGCCATGCTTCTCATGTGGGATTTAATAGAGGCCATATTCTCAATTGAAAGCCATTGGGTTACAATGGCCCACGGGGCATCCAGAATATATTTTGAGTGTTGTAAATACAGACTGCCAGAGTCCAGTCTGAGAAAACCAGAATAAAGGAACTATGGGGGCTGGATGGTTTGGAATATACTGAACAATTTGGAACACAGGTCAAGCCTATTATAAGAGTCAGAAAGGGCCATCCATCCTGCCACCAGCCCAGAGGAAGGGGCTTCTGGGCCACCATCTGTCCCGCTGCTCCAGGCCCAGAGGAAAGGGCTAATGGTCTGCTGTCTCACTGCTCCCAGCTCAGAGGAGGTGAGCCGAGCGGGCCCCAACAGAACCCCCCCACCCCAGGTTGAAATGAGAAGAGACATGAACAAGTCTCAAAACCAGACTTCCAGATCACCTACAACAACCCCAAAGGGAAATGAGATGGAACACTCTGATACTCAATCACCAGGACTCTCTGAACTGGCAACAAAAGATGATCTGGAAAAAATGAAATCAGAAACAATTTCTCAGATAACAGCAGAGATTGTGCTCATAGTGCAAGACATGATTAATAAATCTAAAGAGGAGCTGAGGAATATGATGGAATCTCAACATAGGAAACAAATGGAATCCATAAAACAGATGCAAATAGATTTCCAGGAGATCAAAAACTCCATTGAAAGTCTACACAGCAGAATGAGTGAACGTGAGGACAGAATTTCAGATATAGAAGATAAAATTGCAATTAGTGACCAGGAAAAGAAAAATTGCTTCAAAATTGTAAGGGACCATGAGAAAGCAATCCAGGAGCTGCTAGATGATGCAAAGAATAACATAAGACTGATTGGAGTCAAAGAGGAAACAGGAGAGAGTGCAAATGACATAAAAAAAACTGTTCACAGGGCCAGGGATTTAGCTCAGTGGTTCTGCTGCCTGCCTCGCAAGCTCAAGGACCTGAGTTTGATCCTCAGGACTGAAAAAAAAAAAATCTGGGTTTTTTAATAAAATGGAGTACTACTCAGCCATAGTAAATGAGAAATTAGAGACATTTATAGATAAATGGATGCACATTGAGGAGATATTCTTAAGTCAAATAAACAGGACACACATGTATAAATACTGAATAGTTTCTCTAGTGTGAGAAACTGAAAGT
>NW_004624750.1:27741792-27754579 GCF_000247695.1 Heterocephalus glaber | reverse complement strand
AGAGAACATAATTTATTTTTATTCATCCTCTGTTTAATCCCTCAAAAGCCTTAAATAGGCTTGCAGGAAATATATAGAATAAATAGTTAAATAAATAAAATTTAGCTTTTAAAAACCTATCTAAAAATTTGTAAAAGTCTATCTTTTGTTTAATCATGCCATTTGTTTTAGGCATTTATAAATTGTGTTAATAAATCATCTCACTTATAGCTAACAATATTAACATTTTGTATTTGCTTCATCAGTTTTTAAAAACTGCAGTGGTTGTAAGATAATCATAGAAATTATGACATTTGATGTCCTAGGAATAATTAAATTGTATACTTTATGCTGTTTTTCATTTCTAAATATTTAAGGTATTACTTCCATAAATGAATCCCCCCCTCCCCCACACACATATGCACACAAACATCTCAATTTTTCCTGCCAGGATTCATTTGTCCTCTCAATCTAATCTTCTGTCTGTTATTTAAAAATATTTTCAGAAGCAGAGCTCCTACCTCTGTCCTATCAGCTTTGGAGCTGGAGACACAGTTCACTGGCCTGGAGTTGCCTTTTGCAAGTCAAGGACAAAGTCCAGTCTAGAGACTTGCTGTCATCCTCATGTGACACAGATGCTTTTTAGCCTGATTTTTCAAAATGGCAAGTGCTACTCAGCCTACTTCCATATTTTATGGAGTTATTTTTTTAAAAAGGTAAAGTCTAAAATGTGGCTTAGCTCATCTTATTATTCTTTTATGATAAGCTTGCTGGATGGCTGCTAGGAGACAGGAACTGAGAAAGCAGGGAAAGAGGGGCTGCTAGCTACAAGCTGTGGCTAAAGGAAGACAAACATATGAGCTGGTGGCAAATGTTGACAATTATTCCTTGCAAACAAGACCTGGGATTTCAGACTATGGTGGAATAAGCTAAGAGTATGTATTTTCAAACTAGTCAGACAAGGATCCCAACCCCAGTCATGTTCTAATGAGTGAATTTGGCTTGTTTATATTTCTCCTCTAAGCTTCAATATTAGTTTCATTATTTAGGATCATTTTGGGGATTAAATGAGTTCAAGTATATAAATCTTTTTCTACAGAACTTGTTGCATAAACTACTCAATAATTTGAATTGTTATTACAATTAATCAAGACATGGGGATCATCTTCCCTTCTTTGGCACGGCCCAATCTGTTATATTTCAAGGCAGTATTAGGCAAATTACAGCCCACAGACCAAATCCAGCCCTCTGCTTATGAGCTAAGAATGGTTTTCATGTTTACAAATGGTTGCAAGTAGAGCAAAGGAATATTTTATGACACATGCAAATGTACAAAATTCAAACTCCCTAAATAACAGTCTATTGGAATGCAGCCCCACTCATCATGTACATATTGACTGTGATGTTTCTGGACTACAAAGGGAGAACTGAAGTCACAGCAGTGACCAGATGGCGTGCAAAGCCAAAAATATTTACTATCTGGCCCTTTATAGGAAGGTTGCAAAACTCCCTGTTTTAGAAAGTTGTTGAGCATGGAGCAAGCCTAAGATGACTTTTCTTTGTACAGGATCGGAGAGAATCTGTTTTCTGTCCTCTTCCATGCACATTGTATAGTTTTTGCTACAGGAACCATTTGTGGAAGCTCTTCCCTACAACCCAGGAGGCTCATCCTTGACAACGGTGTTCTAATCAATGCTCAAGGACTGACTTTATGGAAGGAAAAGAAGCTCCAATGTGTAATGCTGGCTGATTTTTGTGGTTTGGATACTTGCACTATGGCTGATTTTAAACTTACCAACATGCACCAAATGGCTTGGAAAAATTCTTACAGTTTTTGACCGTTGTTTCCAGTGAGCCATGCCAACCAGCTCTGGTGCACCATTGCCCTTGACCTCTACCGACAGCCTTATCATTGCAGTGCTCCCTGGAGCTCCACATCTGTGCTGCATTTTCCAGGGGGAACATAATGGGTTATTGAGCCACAAAGCGGGGTCATGATTTACACTTCTAAGGGTCTTATTTCAGAATATATTATTCAGAAATACTCATCACATCTGACAGATTCAGCACAGAGGAAAACTGACACATATGTGAGGAGAAAAGTGGTATCAGTGAAGACGTTTGATCAGTATGGAAAGAGACTTGGTATGTTTTTGATTGGAAGGGTTCAGGGAATGCCAGAGACCCTAGAAAGTCATCCATTTTACCCTTGCCCCCCCCCCAGTGTGGCTGGTGAGATATGCATGAAGATATCTACTAAGAGGAAAACATCTAGCCAGAGAGAATTGAAAGTGCTAAGGTCCTGAGGCAACTGCCTTTTAATTCCTTCCTTCCTCTGTGCTTCCCCTGAACTCTGACCTTTCAATGATGGTTTTATTTGGGGGTAACATTGGTTGATGGTTTCTATATTGATTACACTGAGTTTCTAGAAACTAGAAGTTTATTATTTGTCTTTGGATCTTCAGTCTTTAACACAATACTAGTCATAAAGTAAGTATATAATAAATAGAGCATTCAACATACACCACTCAGTCCAACTTCCTCACTGTGCCTCTGTGTGTTCTTCCCCTTAATTTCCTTAAGGATTCTGAGGGACACCATTGTTCATACAAAGCAAGCATTTCCGGTGTCCCCTTCCTTGTGCACCCTACAGCTTCCATGTTGGAGCTGACTTTTCTTCTTCATGAAGTCCAGGGAAGAGTTTGAAAGTTAAGACAGGGAAGTATAGTGAGGGTTTTTAAACAAGTACACAGAGCTTTAAAAAAGAATCTGCTGCAATTCCCACATTCAGATGGGGCGTCCCAGGTAAGGGGGTATATAGAGAGAGACTGCAGGTCTCTCTATTTGATCATTGTGTGAGAATTGAAGGAAATCAACCCCAGTCACTGAACATCTTCTGAAAAGTTTTCATTTAATATTCTTCAGATCAATCACTACTCAGTCTTACACCCATTCCTTTTTCTTTCCCTCCCCCTCACCAAGTCACCAATTTTTTTCTCTTTCCTCTCTTCTCCTCTCCTCCTCTCTCCTTCCCTTTCCTTTCCCCTTTCCCCCTCCCCTCACTCCTTTCCCCTTCCCTTTCCCTTCCTTTTCCCTTTCCCTTTCCTTTTATCCATGACTTGATATAGAGCCAGGGATTCTAGAATCTGCACGATGTGGACTCACCTCTAGGCTGTTTTCCCAAGGTGATTGGGGGAGGGCAGGGCTGGTCATAGTAAGAACCTATTATGGTCAGAAAACACATTGACTCATAAAAGTGTTATTTTTACAATTGTTATTTTTCTGATTGTAACCATACTCTAGAAACATACTTGGATTGAAGCTTAAGCATGATGCATAAAATCCTACAGAGTGTTTTGAGCACAGCATAATTTTAGTGCAGACCACTAGCCATGCTAACAAGAAAGGAAACTGCTCTTTAGGTTCTCATTCCCTCTTTCATGAGCAGAAAACACACTTCTGATCTGTCTATGGTTTGTGTGCTAGGTTATATTGCTTAGAAAACTGGAAGGTTTGCTGGGTGAGGAAGCACTTGATTAAAACAGGCAAACTAAACCAAATAGAAGACTGTTTTCCTTGGGGCTAGTCACTGTTTCCTCAATGACTCTCAAGTAAGGGTCTATCCAGGGCCACACAATGCTTTTCCTCTTATCTCTCCTAGTATCTATGTATGTATGCATTATTAATGTTCATACCATATAGCAAAGAATAAAGAATGCTTTGGGGCCTAGAGATCCAGCCAAGGCTTACCTTGTATTTGCTATGGTTCAATGTAAATACTGTGTTTCATCAACCCTAAGACTTTTTTTCACGTATTATTATCTCTAATATCAGAATGAGCTTCACAATTGATATCATGCCATAATTTAATTGGTAATAATTTTTTATTTTTCTAGTAATACACAAAATTTATGCTGTGTGTGACAATCAGTAGAGTCTTAGATTCAGTAATATTGTATCTGATGGAAACTGCCCTATAGCTGAAAAGGCAGAGTACACTTACCAAAGTATTCAAAAGTCAAAAAGTTACAGTGTTGCTCCATGAAAGCCTGTCTGTGTCACCCCCAGTATTACTAAGTGTTACTCTGTCTTTATATTAGACAGTTAACATTTAGTGAATTTTTACTATAGTCAGGCAATATTGTAAGTACTTTATTCATCTATCCTCATAACCCTATTGGGAGTTGGGAAAGGAACCTTTCTACATTGTTGGTGGGAATGTAAACTACAGCAACCACTATGGAAATCAGTGTAAAGATTTCTCAAAAAACTAAACCTAGAAATTCCATTTTACCCAGCTATTCCCCTGTTAGGCATCTTCCTGAAAAAGTTAAAGACATCGTATTACAGCAATACATGCATAGCCATGTTTATAGCAGCACAATTCATAATAACTAAACCTTGGAAGCAGCCTATATGACCATCAACAGATGAATGGATAAAGGAAATGCGATATTTATATACAAGGGAGTGCTGCTCTGACATAATGATAAACTTGAATCACTTTGGATGCACCTTGAGACCCTAATGTTAAGTACAATAAATCAGAAACACAAACTTAAATATCACATGGTTTCTCTTATATGAGAAACCCAAAATATAAATAATGAGTAAAATAGCAGATAGATAATAGGAAGTAGAGAGAGATAAATCTTTCTCAAATGGGAAGGAGATCAAGAGGTTTAGGGAGGAGGAAGGGGGAGGGAGGGGGAGTGAAAGCAGATGAAAAAAAGAATTAAGATGTGTTATGTGCATGCACCAACTCCAAACAAGAAATGTAAACATTACGTACTGCAAACATGAACCAGTAAAAAATAAATGTTTTAAATTTTATAAACTGAAAATTGATTAGTTACTGCTACAGAAAAGAACAGCTGTTTCAGGGAGAGAACTTTTTGGAAAAGAAACTTTCAGAAACAGAAACAGATGGGGAGGAGCAAGTCTCTCCCCTCTCAGTCCTTCCAGTCTCTCTTCAAGGCTTACTATGTGAAAACACCAGCAAACCAAACAGACCTTGTGCTGTCCTCAGGGCACTGACAATCTATCTTCATCTATTTCTGTGGGTATTTCTTTCTCTTTTTGCCAGGGTGTCTCATCTGCAATTGGGTGTGCTTTTGTTTTTCAATTATTTAATGTCAGCCCTTTGGCTGTGGGCTTAGTTTCTTTTGTAGCTTCTGAACTGTGTTGGTTCTTTTTCTCCTTTCATATTATCTTCTTTTTCTTTCTTCATATTTCTCTTCATATCAACTGGCCAAAATGTAGGTCTAAGTCTAGGTTCTATTTTCATTTTCTCTTATAACAAATTTTGCAAGGTTTGTTCTTAAGATCTTCTAAGAGGATGAGCAAAACAGTTTATAATTTTGTCTGCAAGCTCAGACAAATAAAGCCTAAATCAGTAGGTTTTTGCTTATTGATCTTTCATTTTCTTATGTGGTCTAGTCATTGAGAGTCTAACGTGACAGATCTGAGAAAGCACAGCATTTGTAATGATTTTTACAAACAGGAATTCCTACCTGCCAGCCATTATCAGAAAAGTCCTTTCTGTTTAAAGACTAATGATATGTGTATTGGTTAAACCTGGGTAACCAGATTACCTTGAGTTTGAACTCCAGGTCTTCCGTTCCCCAGCTGTATAGTGTAAGTGCATCTTATCTGTGCTTGGTTTTTCTCATCTGCAGAATAGGGAGAGTAACACTAACTCAGCAGCATTTTAGGAGGATTAAGTGACAATATTTCAAAACATTCAGAAGAGTGTCCTGCTTGTTGTAGAGGTAATTAGCTATTATTAATATTTATAGCACAAATTATATCAAGGAAACCATGTTCCCCTCCCATAATCTTTTTATTCTGCTTCCTTATTTGCTAATTATGTTCTCTAGCCCTTTTGAGTTATAAACTGGTTTCCATGGGTCTGCTCATCTAAGTGCTGAGAAAATTCATGATGTCAAAAAAAAAAATACCAAGTTTCTGGTTGTATGTGACAGAAAACCAAATCAATTTGGCTTAAGCAGAAAAGATTACATAACTGAGGAGTTCTGGAGTAGACCTGGTAGACATGGCAGGTCTGAGGCCTCTAACAAGATCTCCAAGGGACTCAACCCCTTGGCAGTCTCTCACCTTTTATCCACTGATTTCATTCCTTCCTACTGTAGTCAGGCATTCCCTTGGTGATAACCATGATGTCCTCTGGCAACAATGAAATTCATCTTTACAGCTACTCTGTGAAGTCACACTCAAAAGCATTTTTTGGGCTGGGGGTGGAGCTCAGTGGTAGGCTGCTTGCTTAGTGTGTACAAGGCCCTGGGTTCAATGCCAGCACCACAAAAATAGATGAATAAGTAAATACATACTGGTTCTCTTATTGAGAATTTATGAGAACCTCAAGCTAACGCCTGGCTCTCCCAAAGAAGCTCCTGCCCTTCCTTACAACTCCCTACCCCCGGCGATTGGGGCAGCCCTGGTCTCTTCTATTTATCTGGCAATGTTAATTGCAGCATTACTAAGGCCAGATAGCAAACCTGATGTTCCCTTCACCATTTCTTCCAGGTGAGTTTGGGTGCCATCACATATATATATAGGACTCACGGTAGATGGGTACAGTAATTTGGTAGTCCCAAGAATGGCTTGCGTACTAGGCCCTCACCACAACACAGCCACACATCCTGGCACTGCATCTGGCTGGGGACTGCCAAGGTGTTAGGACCTGTGTGGTTGGGACAGCTGTTTCTGAGCTCTGAACAGGACAGAAGCTGGAGAGGAAAGAAGTGTAAGGAGGTGAGATATTGCTAGTCATTGGGGTATTATTTATTGAAATTTTAGTTTCAGAAACATCCCATGCCATTTCTTCTAGCATCATATATCTTATATCTGCCTTTTCTATGAGCCCTTTTCAACTAAGCAGATACTGGACTTCTGAGGAACATATTTTCCAATGACCTCTTTAATCTCTGGACAACATTAGTTGCTGAGCTAATATGAAAAATTATGTTAAATACCCTGGATTTCTAAAACTATACACAGATTTGTAATATGTTTAAATAGTCTCAACTGTTTACTTTAAAAAGTAGTTGTTGACAAACAAAGGTTAGGATGTAAGCAGCAAGTAATGCAACTCATACCTCAAAAACATCCACAGAGTTAATGAACCGGCCACTACAGTGTTTCTAGTCCTAAGGAACAGCTTAGGCTTTGGGGGCGCCTCCCTGGGGTCACATTAGGTTGTCCTGTTCTCTGTTCCCCTGGACTCCATGGACAGTCTGTTCTCAAAGCCTGAGCACAGGCCTCTGGCAGAGCAGAGAGGGTGGATTTGCTGGGAAGGATGAGGTTGAATTCCTCAGAGCGAGGCCAACCGTGGAGAAACTGGGCAGAGCCCAAAGAGCTTGTCACCCGTGGCTTCCCTATTGGGACTCTGAATGCCAAGGGGAGGCAGTGAACTGCAGGGCAGGGCTGGGGCTGGGGGTGCTGCGCCTGGTGCTTGAAAAGCTGGAAGCCATGGATGCCAGAGACAAGGAGTTGTATGTAAGGACTCTGGCCAAGGTGCTAGGCCTGGGTGGTCAGGACAGCTGTCTCTGAGCTCTGAAAAGCCAGGCATTGCCAAGGACTCCATGCTGTGCTGCCCTGGAATCCAGGCAGAGGTGTCCAGTGAGATCCTTTGTGAAGCTGCTTTCATAAATTTGATGAGCCACGTAGGCCTTTTGTGTGTTATCCCAGAGACCCCCAGGATTAACTTCCTGGGATGTGGAGGCTGACAAAGGCTGCTTGTATCCAGACTGTCAGCCTTCAGGAGGTGTGGAAAGAGGGCTGAGGTGTCCAAGGCCCTGCTCTCTGATCTGCCTCTGCCAAGCAGCCTGCTGCAGGCTGGGGACACAGGGCTGTGCACTGGAAGCTTGCAGGAGAGTGCTCTGTCCCTTGGCTTCCCGAGGAGGTGGTGAAGGTGCCCAAGGAAAGTCCTGTTTTATTTCTTCCAAAACTTGGTTGAGGGCCATGAAAGTAATTTACTTTTTCCCTTTTTTGGTGGGAGTTTTTAGGAAGACAGTATTACAAAATGTTCTGACTCACCTGCTTTAAAATTAAAAGTGAGGACTCTTTGAGTGTTGAGTGATATCAATTAATTAAAAGCTCATACAGCAGTTCCCCATCTATTCAACTTGGGAGCAAGATGGCATGTCCAAAAAATTTAAATATTCCATACTATTTTTCTTTTAATCTTTCAAAACATGTATTTCCCTGTCTTCTTAGCCAAAGGATATGCAGTGCAATCTAATCATCTTTTTGTGAATCAGCATTTTAATTACAGACATCAATTACAGCAAATATGTCCAGACACCTAGGCTTCTTCTAATTTTTTTTCCTCTCTGTTTGGCTCCCATTTATTGCTGCTACGAATGCTCTTTTCCACAAGCAGACTGAAATCCTTCCTTTTCTTTTCTTTTTTTTTTTTTTTTTCGGTACCGGGGATTGAACTCGGCTCCTTGCACTTGCAAGGCAGGTGGTGAAACCACTGAGCTAAACCCCTGGCCCTGAAATCCTTCCTTTTTTGTTCCAACTTGTATTTCTTCCTGTAGCTGTAGGCAGACTAACAGGTGAGCTTATCAGAAATCTACCTAAAATGTAGGTGAGGAGGAGGAAGGTGACTGGAATCCTCAGAAAATGACCTTTGCTGGCTGGAGGTGTATGTAGCTCAATGGTAGTGTTTGTTCAGCATATATGAAGCCAAGGTTCAATCCCTAGTACCACAAATAAATAAAAAGAAACTGACTTATAGATATAGGCACAAAGACACGCATAAGTGTGCATAGACATGCTTATATTTTCAAGGAATTTAGATTCCTGCATTAAATATTAATGGATCTCCTTGCGTATGCCACATACTAGCCTAGACACTGGTTGTTAATGAGAAATAAATCCCAGTGACTTTGAAACAGACAGTTAATAGAGCATGACGCTCTGTGATAAGATATTCAAAATGTTATAAGTATCAGTAAAGAGCCTGGCATGGTGACACAAACCTATAACCCCCAAACTCTGGGAGGCTGAGGCAGGAGGATTGTAAGTTTGAGCACTGCCTGGGCAACTTAGTAAGGCTGTCTCAAAATTAAATGAAATAAAAGGGGTTGAGGATGTAGCTCAGTACCAAGACCCCAAGTTTCATGTCTACTACCACACACACACAACGCATCAGCAAGCAAAGTGCTACTGGACCGCAACAAAGGGGTCTTAGCCAGATTTGAGTGTCTGGGTAGGGGCTTACGGGACAGTGGAAGGTTATATGGATATTTTCATCTTAAAGCAAATTGAGGTTTAGCCAACAAATAAATAGCATAAAAAGTTAAAATATTGACTAAATATTGACTAAAATATTGACTAAGAAAAGCACTTTGCAAAAAAAAAATATATATATATATACCTACAACATAGATGCACTTATAGAAGCTCTAAAAACACACTCCCAATTCATACATATTTACTAAAGCAAATAAATGGAGCCAATGAATTAAGAATATATATATATAGGAAGGAGATAAAACAACTTTAAAAATGTGGTGACTTCTGAGAAAGAGGCAGGGGAATAGAATTAGGGAGAGGTTTCAGAGGGATTACAGCTCTAACTCTGGTCTTTATTTCCTTACTAAAAACAGAAATGAAGTAAGCATGCTAAAATGTTTAACAATCACTGGATCCAGATGGTGTGAATTAAGGATATTTGCTTTATTGTTATCTGTAACATTCAAATGTTTCTTAATACAATAGGAAACTAAGAGAGGAAAATAAAAATGAAAACCATTTCTATTCAAATACAATACAGTTCTCTTCCAATAGAAGGAGCCTGGAGCTATCCATTTATTGCACTCAGCTGAGCTGTTGCTGCATTGTGGGGAGCCCCGGTACTTATAAATGTCTGGCTTTGCAATGGGTTTATTTATGCTTAGACCATCTCTCCTCTCCAACTGTATGTAAACTCTTTGAAAGTGTGAGGCAGAATTGTTTGGTTCACATTGACCTGGCACTTTCAGAGCAGGAATGGTTTGTCTATTCCTAGAACTATCAGTGTCTTACAATTGGAGTTGTATAAAGATTTTTTGGTTCAGTAATTCTGAAGTGGTTTACCTTGAATCCCACTACTGCACGTTCTGGGCTGAACACTACCCTCACAGGGGTCACACAGTGGGGGTGGGGGGCAGACATAGACTTCTAACTGCACTGGACAAGAGAGTGACCTAGAGTGGCAGATGTGTTGCCCAGGTGATTACATCTGACCAGGATGGCTGGGGAGGGCATACTGGGATTAAGTCTCCCATCTATTTGTGTCCCTCTTTGAGGCAAGAGATTGTATACTTGGGAGACATAGTTAAAATATGAATCTCTTACTTGGAGTAACTCCTCAAGCAGTCATCCTTCATTATCACATTGGCAGTTTAAGTGTATCAGACTGGCCCCAAGTCATAGCTAAACTGAGAACTACAGTGTAAAAATTGGCTTCCAAGAAAAGGGAGAAGTCTAGAAAGTAGTTTTGGGAGATACTAACCACTGGATGGCACCGAGTGGGAACTGTGAGGGAAGACAGTAGGGTAGACAATAATTAGAAGATGGTACAAGGTCACAGGTTTAAGGCACAGGATACGGAAGGCAAATGTTGACTGTTCACTCAGCAGAGTTTATGCAACCTGGTCTGGTATTCTTTGTAACTTTGGGAAAGTTGTCAGAATCAAAATGGAGTCACTTATGCTAACAAAATGTAATCAAAAAGCCATAAAGGGGTGACACATACCATGATAAAAGCTATTACAAGGACTCTCTGAAAACCACAGTTGTGTACTTGGGCCAGCGCAATCTGACACAAAAAGTACTTCTGCAGGGACATCTGCTCAGCAACTGCCTGCTCAACTCTGGACTGATCCCACCCTTACTATCGATCCTTGTAGCCAAGAAACTTACAAAATTTTCCGGATTTTGCCTGTAAAGCTCTCCTTGCCTCATCTCTCTGGATATGCCTATGGTCTGTCAGAGGATACACACTCCAGATTATAACCCCTTGTTTATTCCTGAGTTAAGCCATGTCTCTGGAGAGGCACCCCACCATTGTTATTTCAGGCAAACAAACTCTGTAGTTTACAGCACAGATCTTCGTGAATGCCCACTCATAGCCTGAGAAAGATACTGGTGGTACTCCTGATTCCAGGCCCTGAGGGAGCCACTTAGTCTGCATGACCCCCAAAGAGGAAGGCAGCTGTCAAATTGGTTCAGGACCTGCCTGTGCACCCCTGCAGCTATTTAGGCTCAGATTAAACAATCTGACTGTGACTCTAGTTTGTACAGTTCCTCTGTTATGGGCCAGCTGTTTTGTCTGGTAAAAGCAGCTTTGTGCAGATGAAGTAGAAGAGAATGATAATCCTGCTTCCACTCATGGAACACCTCACACACCCTGAATTCTTCTTCCCTTATTTCACTTTATTCTTCGAGACTTGGAATGTTGTGTCAACTCCACAAGGAACGCTCTACTGTGTCCCACTCTTTTGGGGGCGGAGTATAGGAGAACTGTTCAGGACTGCCCATAAAACCTCCTAGTGCTGCTCTCCTTCCACTTACAACACTATATATCATTCAACTGTTTGTATATCTGCTTCTCTGCTCCCTGGAAGCAGAGAGCCCTCCTTATTCATTTTGTCTTCGCTGCACTGAGTGCAGGTGAAGTTTATGACATTAGTTGAATGGAATCAAGCTGATAATGGGCTGGAGACTTCTTTTCTCTGCTGCATTCTTGCCCACAAACTTTCTTGTTCCTGGTTATTTGGTTTTTCTATATTGAGTACAGAAGCAGTGCTTGAAGGCATTCTCCATGTAAAAATTTAAGCAAAGCTGTATAAGTTAAAAGGGACAAGTCTCCCTTCATCCAGTCCCCTCTCCAGAGGCTGCCACTATTATGAGTTGGGTTTGTTTACTCCGAGAAGTTTTCTTTAAATTTCCAAAAATATACACACATGAAGAAATATGCCATTTTGTTTTGTGATTCTGTATTTTGCTTTTATCACACAATGACATCTTGGACACTCCATGTGCATGACTGTAACTTATTGAGTTATTTTTTACTGCTACTTAGCAATTCAGAAAAACCAAAGAAGGGACTGGAACTGGTTTAAATTTTTTTAAATGCACATATTGTATTTATTAGCCAGTTCACAGTGTTTGTGAGAAGGCAAAACTAGACCCTGAAGCCATGTAAACAGTACAATCCCAACTGAAAGAGAGAGAGAGAGAAAGAGAGAGAGAGAGAAAGAGAGAGAGAGAGAGAGAGAAAGGAAAGGAAAGGAAAGGAAAGGAAAGGAAAGGAAAGGAAAAGAAAGAAGGATTAATTAATTGGGCCCTGTGCCTGTACTTTTCACCTGTAAATTGTCCTTCCTCTCATGAACCTCCCTCCCCAAGAAATCAGCAGTGCCAGTGGACAGCATAGCTTAAGTCCACACACACATAAATGGCTTGTATTCTAAAAGACTGCCAGATGGGCCACCTGACAGACAGCAGGAATACACATCCCACATACCCTATCTTGAAGAGACTGCCAAGACCACTCAAATACACCTAGCTCCAGATCATAATGTGCCTCTCTCTTGAGGACCTGAACTTGATTCTCTCTGAGTGTGTACTTTATTTTTTTTTCCCATTAAGTTTATTGGTACATTTTTGGTATAAAATACAGTTACATTCATCATTGGGATCTTGTACCTTTACATGAGTATCTTGGTTCTTATTTTTTTCCCCTTCCCTTGCCCTCCCTTCACCCCCTCCACCCTTCCCTATTTGCAAAGACCTT
>NW_004624750.1:27707017-27727376 GCF_000247695.1 Heterocephalus glaber | reverse complement strand
AAAATGGAAATAAAGTCTTTGTAAATAGGGAAGGGTTGAGGGGCTGAAGGGAGGGCTAGGAATGCGGAAAATATAAGAACCAAGATGCATCATGTAAAGGTACAATTCCCAGTGAGAAATGTAATTGTGTTGTATACCTAACATGTAGCAATAAAAGAATTTAAGGAGGAAAAAAGGAAAAGAACTGTCAGTCCAGAATCCTACATCAAATGAAAATATCACTGGGAAGATAGAGAGGAAATCAAGACATTCCCACATGAAGGAAAAGAAGAGATGTTATTGCAGCAGAGCTAACTTATATTTTATAAGTTCTTCAAATATAAATGAAATACAAGAAAGAAAATCTGATCAAGAATGAAGAAATAACCATGTAAAGAGTAAATATAATACTTTATCCTTTTCTTGAGTTTTGTAAATTGTGTTAGATGGCTGAAGCAAAATTTTTTGTTTGGTACCAGGGATCGAACTCAGGTCCTTGCGCTTGTGAGGCAGAAGGCAGTACCACTGAACTAAATCCCCAGCTCAGCTGAAGGAAAATTTTAATGTTACCTGTAGTTCTCAATGTACATAATGGAATAATTAAGAGAATTATACTATAAACAGGGGTGTGGCATAGAGGGGTAAGGGACCTAAATAGAGATAATGTTCTATATGTTATTCAAACTGGTAAAATCATGTTATGAGAAGAAAGAGTAAATTCTGTTCCATATATACAATGCAAACCCTACAGAAACCACTAGCAAATCTATACAAAGAGATATACTAAAAATTCTATAGAGCTTTTAGAGATGTTAAATATATGGATAAAAAAATCTTCTGTGTGAGAAAAATGTGACAGCATTTTTTTCCATTTTATGATCTGTTCATGTAGTATATCTGCAAAGGCTAAATCTATGTAGATATTTGTTAAAGGGAAAAGTTTGTCAAACTGAAAGGGTAAAGGGGTCATAACTCTTTTAACAAAAATGAAATTTTAAAAGGCTGGTAAACCTGAGTCCTGTTTGGGTTAATAGCAGGGACTCAGCTATTATTTTAGAAATATGTGACTGTCACAGAAGTGCATTGAAGTGAATGTCTTCATTAAATTGAATCCTGTGGTAATTTATCACTGTGAGAACTTGTTCCCATGTCTTCTATGTTATTAATGAAAAAGGCCACTTCTAGCATTGACAGGACCCATTCCACAAAGTTGTGAGAACATGCTGGTGAGTGTGAGGTTTTCTATTCTCTTTTGTTGCTGGGCACAACATACGGAAGTTTCACATGTGATGTGGGCATTGGCTTTCAAAGTCAAGAGAAAGGAAAATGAGCCAATATCAAAGTTTCTCTTGAATCCTTTAAACAACCCATGGTTTGTGTAAATAAATATCCATCACACACTTACACATACATGCATGCTATGCATAATAACATACATGCTAGGATTTTAGGAAACAATAACATCTCCTTTCTTGATTTCAAAGCCAATTCAGAGGTAGACATAAAAGTTACTTAGATGTAGATCAAATATTACCCTTAGGAATATTGCTATTGGAAAACACAGTTTAGCGTGTGTGCTTACAATTATCTCCCTAAAACAGTCCCCTTAATCAGACAAGGTACACACTCAGTCACAAATAGAGCACTTCCCTACAGAGACATGCTCCTAAATGCATGGGAGGAAAAAAAAATCGATCGCACGCCTCTTATGGACATATTGGAGGCAAATAAGGAGAGATGCCAGATGTGCAGAGTTAAGCATGCTTGGTTTCTTCTCGCAAAACTCACCAATGACATAATCAGTTAGCTGCCTAAAGAATGAAACAAGTAAGGAGTGAGAAGAGAAGCCAGGAGTATCACTCTAGCAGACATTCTCCACACGGAAAAATTAGGCCAGGAGAGGGTTGACTAGCCTGTATGTACAGTATATAATTTTACAGATAGAATATTTTCAGAATTCAAGTAGTAATGTTCACATGATGTGGGGTCTGGTGAAATAATGTACTGGCCCTCAGAGTTATCACCTAACAGATTTAGAACCACACCTATAGCAATATGCAAATTGCCTTGGGCTCTGGAATGCACATTTAAAGAACAAGGAAAATATACAGAAAGAGAGATCAAATGTCCACTGCATCCAGGTGAAAAAACTCATACATGTAAGGAAAGCTGTGGGAAAACAGAATGATCTTTGAAATCCTGGGCTGAAGATTTATCTCAGTGGTAGAACATTTCCCTCACCCACACAAGGACTTAGGTTTGATCCCTAGCTCTGAAAAAAAAAAGAAAAAAAGAGAAAAAAAAATACCTAATCCAAGAACAGTTGGAAATGTTTATATTCATAAAATAAAAAGTTTTAATGTGGTCAAAAGTACAAAAGGCCAATTTATACATGGAAGTTAAACCAGAAAAATGAAAGAGCACATTTCAATCTTAAACTAAAGGATTTGAAATTCCCTGAGACAGAGACAATTTCATTTAATTTACTCTTTTTTAAAAAAGCAATTTATTCAGAGTTCAGTGACATGATTTTATTGTTATGGTTTCATGAAAATTTTCATTTAAGTGAATGCCCAAATTTGGGAAAAAATCTTTTTATCAGACTAAGGATTGGGAGTTAGTAAAAAATGTGATTCTTTGATTTGCTTCTTTTAGGAGCTACTACTTTGGAACTGAACTATACAACAAATTTTAATACCCTCTACTTACAACAAACGTCAATCCCATTAGCATTTATGCTTCCATAAAGTGAGGCAGTTGGCCCCAGAATCTGAATTGGAAAGTGGACAAAGTGAAACGGGAGGCAAAACTGCCAAGTAGGCAGGTCTGGGCCATAGCAGAAGGATGAAACATTTGGGATCAGGGTTAACTTCGAGCCATTGTATGGTTATCGAAAGGCAGAAAGTCCAAAGTCCTGCTGCTGAAAAGCTCTTCTCTCCTATTAATTTTGGGATAACGTCACAATTTTTGCATGGATGAACCGTGAAGCAGCTGCAGAGCTCTGAAATCTCCTGCATGCATCACAATTATGCCAGTTCAGGGATCACATATTGTGAGAATTTACTGATGATTTTTAAAAGGAAGTGTATGGAAAACATTGTTTTGGATGAGTACATTTTTAAAAATACCTTAATTTTGAAAATGCCATTTGGATTCTCATTATCTCAGTAATATGATTTTTCAATATTAAAAACTGTATTCATGTAATTTATTAAATGGTTGACCAAGAAATGACAGCCTCAATAGATTATGAAAGGTATTTGATCAAACTATTTACATTCCTAAATCAATACCATCATTATATAATCATACAGAGACATACAAATATTTTTTTAAACCTGTTTTTAAAAGCTCTGTCTCAAACCAACAGCTGGCATAATGCTAACTGGTGAAATTCTCTTCCTTCTTCTCTTTCTGTAGCTTTCTTTCTCTTTTCTTTTCTTTTTCTTTTTCTTTTTTTCTTTTTTTGCAGTTTTTTTGAGACAAGGTCTCCCTATGTAGTTAAGCATGGCCTTGAACTTAGTAACTTGAACTTACAGTAAGTAGCCCAAGCTGGCCTTGAACTTACAACAATCCTCTTGCCTCAGCCTCCTGATTGCTGGGGCTACAGGCATGTGCCACCAAACCCAACTATTTTTCCCCTCCCTTCTTTCCTTCCTTTTTTCCTTCTTTCCTCCCTCCTTTCACCTTCCTTCCCTCCCTCTCTCCTTTTGTTCTCCCTCCCTTCTATCCTTCCTTCCTTCTTTGGAGCTGGATATCCAAGCCAAGACCTTGCACATGCAAAGCACATTTTACCACTGAGCTAGACCCTCAGCCCTTAATAGTGAAACTCTATAAATATTCCTATTATATGGAGCAGAAGTTGATCATTATCATAATTACTTTATGTTGTATAACTAAGAGCAATTAGACAAGAGAAAGAATAGTAAATATAAAAATATATCAAGAATTAGGGCCTGGGATTTAGCCCAGTGGTTCCGCCGCCTGCCTTGCAAGCGCAAGGACCTGAGTACGATCCCTGGTACCAAGAAAAAAAAAAAGAATCTACTTTGTGTCAGGTACTCCATTAAGTTCACTTTATGGATTATTTACCTCATTTAATGTATACAACTTTATATATAGCTACTATTATAATCAACTTATTGATGAAAAATAAAACTGAAACTAAGGAAACTTAACTCAGAGATGTGGCAACACATCTAATAAGTAGTTGTGCCAGGATTCAGACCCAAGCAATCTAACTGCAGACCTGGGATCTTACTTATTATGTTACATTAATTTAATCAGCAAATTTATATTGTTTGTTCCTCATGACAGGCTTAGGATACAGAAATGCATAGGAGAGGCAAAAATCTCTGCCCTCATGGAGTTTACAATATAGAAATAAAAATTTTAAAAATTGACTTTGGAAAGAAAACAAAATTATGATATGTAGATGATATAACTGCATACATATATAGAAAATCTACAAAGTTTCAATGCATAATTATAAGAACAATTATAAACATTGTCATCAGGTATTGGACGACAAGCATTCTAGAACTGTGATCTCTAGGAGGAGAATGAATGAGCTGAAGCCTAAAATTTACCTTATCTTTCTTCTTGTGCTCTCCTCCTGGACTAGGGCAAATTGTGAGGATGCCCATATGCAGTACAGTCTTCTCACTGAATTGAAGAGACAGCCATTGGAATTTGGGATGGTTAAAGCAGAATTTGAGAGACTGTATACTGTGGGTTTGGAAAATCTATCTAGAGAATGAGCCCTGTAATCTATATAGAGGGCCCCTGAGTTCTTAGCTGAACACTAGACAAAGCATAAGTTGTGTAAAATTCCATAAGGAAGGGCAAAGAACAAATTCTAGTAGGGTTTTCATATTAGTAAATAAAAACATAGGACACCAGTTAAATTTGAATTTCAGATAAACATAAATAATTTTTTAGTATCAGTGTGTCCCAACTGTACTTTATCTGACAGCACCAACTCCTGGAGAATAAACTGAACAATTACCAGGGTTTTCAGAATGTGGGGAGATATTTAAGTTTCAGTTTGCTTTCATGGAAAGACAGAGTGCACACCTAGATAATTCTGTCACCAGGATATTCACTCCTTAAGGATTAAGCTAGCCCTAGAGTATAAATGAAATCCTAACTAAGCTTACAGAGATTAGATGAGATCACCAAGGAAAGAGGTAGCAGAAAGGAAGGAAAGGGCAAAACCTGAGCTCCAGAGTCTTCAATATTAAGAAGTCTGGGAGAAAAGATGGAATGGGCAGGAAAATAAATAAGAAATGATTAATGAAGTTTGAAAGTAATCAAGATTGTGTGATATCACAGAAGCCAAGAAAGTGAAAAAGGTATATCAGAGAGAGAGAGAGAGAGAAAGAGAGAGAGAGAAAGAGAGAGAGTCTCTTAAATGAAGAAGGTGTATCAGGGAGAAGAGTGAGAACAACCATCCCAAATGCTCCTGAGGATTGACTTCTGAATTCAGCAGTGTCAGGGTCATTTTTGAAGTTGATCAGAGCAGCATCAGTGGAATTATGGGTGCAAAGGCTTCACTACAGTGGATTATTCAAGACAGAAAGGAGGGCGGAATTGCAAAGAACAATTACAGACAGCTCTTTTTGAGGAATATTGCTGCTAAAAGTAACAAAGAAATGGGATAGCGCCTGTGAAGGCCTAGGACCAAAAGAGTTGTTTTTAGTAGGAGAAATGGCACATAAGTTTAGGAACTTACAGGAATGTCCAGTAAGAAAGAAAGAAAATCAATGTTGTCAAAGAAGGAAAAGAAATTTACTACAATGATGTCACTGCATGTATGAAAGGGACTGGGATCAATTTGTATGTGGATATGTATGTGGAGGTGTTGGCCTTAGGTAGGTGCATAGATGGATTGTCTCTAGTAAGGGGGAGATACATGGATGCAGGGAATTTGCTGAGGGTTTGAGGAGAGAGGGATGGTGTGAAACAGTAGTTCAGGAAAGGAGAATGGAGAATGGACCAGGGAAATACAGTGTATTTTCCAGGCAGTATCAAGGACTTTGGATGTGTACAGTCATGAATAGAGCAGAACTGATCAAAAGGTAGTGTGCTTTCCCTAAGCCAAATGCTGTATGGAAAAGTAGAGGGTTAGGTTTAACCAGGGCTGGTTTTGGCAAGTTAGTGCAAAGTGAGAGAGAGAGGCAAAGGAATTAAGAGTAGCTGTACAGAAATGGTGATCATGGTTGTCAGATTTTTAAGCTAGGGAAGAAGAGAAGTGAAAGGGCAGGTGAGGAACAGTGACAGATACTAGGACCAATAAGTCCTGATGAAGTCAAAGGGTTACTGTACTTGAATATTAGATGGAAAAGACAACAGGAGAGGGAGTGAAATTGAGATAATGAAGGAGTGGCAATTGCTGGTAATAAATAACAAGATTACATATGATCATTAAGTGGGTGACTGAGGTAGGGTGGAATTCAAAGAAACAGAGATCTGTCTATTGCGAGAATCATGTTGGCATATAACTAAACTATCAAGGACTAAGACTGAAGAAGTTTTGGAGAGAATGACTTAGTTATGAAGTGAACATGTTTGATCAATTTGATTGATTTTTTTTGTTTTTGACCAATAGGCTAACAAGTACTATGGGCTAGGAGAGTTGCTGTGTTGGCAAAGATCCTGGGTTGGCAAGATAGTCTGAATTCTAGATGGTCTTCAGAGGTCTTCAGGTTTATGCTCAAGTGAAAATAAAGGTTAATGTGTCTGACACTGGCCCCTGGCAGATCTCCCAGAGAGAGTTTGTTTCCTGCATGGTGGGACCATTTAGTAAAGATCCAGAGAGAATGCTGAGATGGAGGAACAGAGCTGGAGGCCAAGGTTCCACATGTCAGACACCTGAAACTGCAAACTTGGACCTGAGATCCTGTTCACAGCAGGAAGGATCTGGTACCACCCACGGTGAGTGAATGCTGAGAAAGAGGGGATGTTCAGTAGGGTTTAGACCCCAGGCCCTCATCACCAAAGGAGACACTCGTGCTTCCCCAAAATGGGGGTTATAGCCCATAGATTTGGACTGCAGATTCTGTGAGGTCACTGCACTGTCCCAGAGCATGACAGACCAAGGAGGAGCTATATACCTACCTCACTAAGATTCTCTGAAAACATATTCCTCAGCCCTAGTATGTGTGATGGCCTACCACTCATCCTGTGTGCTCCATCCGCAGACATGATCAAACTTAAATGCCCTTCATTTCTTCTTTCTAGCTTCTGTTTTAAAAACAAAAAAGAAAAAAACCAAGAAAGAATAAAGAAAAAATTTCCCCTAAACATAGATCCAGGATTTTGCATCATAATGTCTTTGTTTTGTAAAAGTTTGAGAAACTGGCTGGGAAAGTCCAGTAGAAGAAACTCAAATCACTAAGGCATTTTGCCATACCAGCAGTGGGCTACTGGGGCAGACATGAGGAATCCACTGCATCCGTCATACTCCCAAAGTCATGCCAGATGTTGAGGCAATCTTCAGCTGATTGCCCCAGAAGTTATTTTTTGCACATCACTCAAGAGAACTATTCCAGTTAGTTAGAGCTAGTGCCAAATAGCTTCGTGTGATAAAGAAGGCCTGATTGTGTAATTGAAAAATGATGGATCCATGCCTATAGGCATGGTGGCACATGCTTGTAATCCCAGAACTCTGGGAGGATGAAGCAGGGGGATTGCAAGTTTGAGCCCAGCTTGGACAATTTAGAGATTCAACAAGACCCTGTCTCAAAATAAAAAATAAAAAAATAAAAAGATCTGGGCATGTGGCTCAGTGTGAATAGCCTGAGTTCAATCCCCATGTTGAAAAAAAAAAAAAAGATGGATCCTGAGCATCCAACTGGGGGCCACTGCAATATAGCAGCAATTTTTATTTAAATACAGAAATGATAAAAAATTTGTTGAAGATCTATTTCACTTTCAAAATTCATAGACTGATAGGACCTAATAGGCTTCTTCCTCCTATCTGATTACCAACTGTCACATGTTAGCAATCTTGATTAATTTTTGATGATATTTAAAGCTGAATAAAATTCAAATACTAGTTTTGTGATGTTGAACTCCATCATTAAATTGAGCTATTATGAATTTATTGACAAAAAGGAGATACTATAGTATAGTACAATATTAAATATTTTATTTTTTATTTGTTTACTTATTTATTTTTGGTACCAGGGATCAAACTCGGGACCTTGTGCTTGTGAGGTAGGCACCAGAACCACTAAGCTAAATCCCAGGCCCTTTATTTTATTTTTTGGTACCGGGCATCGAACTCGGGTCCTTGAGCTTGAGGGGCAGGCGGTGGAACCACTGAGCTAAATCCCTGGCCATATTGTGTATTTTAAAGTCAGACAAATGTGAATTTGTTCACCATCTCTTTGATCTTAAATAAGGTTCACAGTACCCCAAACCTCAGCTTTCCTTCCACAGAATGGAATCAATAATGCTGAAGGCCATTTTGATCTACCATGAAAATTTAATATTATATGTAAAGTATCTAGTACATAGGTTAGAATAGAATTAATGCCCAATTAGTGGTAATTATTGCTATAAATATATAAACAACATACATTTGATTTATTGTAAGTTATGTGAAACTTTTCTGTGCTTAGGATGAACTTCTCCACTCACTGTCACTAAAAAAACAATTCAGACAGCTGCTTCCATGTGGATTTAGGATCATGTGAGTCACTGTTAAAAACTTTGGCTGCCCTGACCAAAATTTTCATAGTATTTTAAGCCATTCCAGAAATGGTCACAGTATTTAACATTTTTTTTCTTTCTTTAGTGGGAAAATGGAATAATGAGCTTTTATATGTCAATGCTACAATTTTTTAGCCTTTCTGTTTCTTATAAACATAAGACATTCTGGAAGGAAGAGACCAGACCAATTTTAATCATAACCACATCACTGTGATACACATAGGTATCATGAAGCTGTAAGGATGCCCTCCCCAGAAAATTACCCTAGGCCAAAATAGAGGAGGGAGGTTATCCCCATGTTTCTTCCAGAACATAACATCTAAGTTACAGAGATGTCACCACTGGCTAAAGAGGCTCTACTAAGCAGAAAGAAAACCAAGAGGAATATCCTCACTTCTTCTTTGTGCTCACCTTCAAATCTCCTACCATTCCTTTCCCTTGGCTGAACAGCAGACCCAGAAGGCGAGAAGGCCTGAGAGCTGCAGGAGGCAGTCCCCTGTAGTACCAGCTTACCAGGAGCAGAGGTAGACCTGAGCACCACGGAAAACACAATGGGTGGGCAGGCCTTCTTTTCAGTTCCTTGAAAAGGCCAAGCTCTTTCTAATATCAGGATATTTCCATATTTCTTATCCTCTACCTGTATGTACTTCTTTTCCCTCCACTATTCACCTAGCTGCCTCTTACTTTTACTCTTACTCTTCAGGTCACAGTTTAAATATCACTTCCTCATAGAGACTCTCCCTGGCTACCTATCTGAAGCAGCCACCCCCTACTATTATTGCTTTCAATGCCTCTCTTCTTATAACCTTTTTGATGATATACACACCTTCCAATTATCTGTTTAACATCTGGCTATCCAGTAACAAGGCCAATCTGTTACTTTCCCTTGCATTATTAGAATCTAGCACAATGCCTACCATATAGTAAAATCCTGGCACTCAAAAATAACAATTAATACTAATTTTTTAGTATTAATTGGATAATCAGATGGAGATGGCAGCCCTTTCTAGAGTGTATGTTTATTTCTTTCTGGTCACATTTTCTATTTTTTCTTTCTAAGACTTAGTAAACACAAAGTCTATGTTACATCACCACGAACAATTTTTAAGCGTTGTCTAGAATACCAAATTTCTGTATTTGAGGCTTCAAAGGCTATTAGGAAAAGTTGATGCATTCTTTGAAGTGTCAAAACAAAAGCTATGTTGGCAAACTTCAAATAAACAGATTCTTTTTATTAAATGATCTCTAACTGAAGAGAGAAAGATATGTACAGTGGAGAAATTTATCATCTGCAAAATCTGTTTATGTCTCATGCATTCTGGCTTGAATCTTTTGATTTTTGTTCAACTAGGGAATGATACATTTTCTTTGATATTTCCTAAGATGCCTTCATTACTTTTCTTCTACAATCAATTTCAATAAAATTCAGCTTCCATGTATTCCTTAGTATTTCTCCCTCTGCTTTCTGGGGAGTACAGAAATGCCCCATCTTTTATCAATGAAATAAATCTGAACTTCTCCTAAAGAAGGGCTACTTTGTCCTTGGACACTCTATTCCTGAGGTTTCCAGGCTTTCTTCACATTAGGTTTTCAAACTCTATTGGCCATATTTTCCCAAATTGTGATGCAGAGAAAAATGCCTACAATCTTGGGAAATGAGTCAGGAAGTACGACAGGTTGGCAATGGGATTGCTAAGTGTCTATCTTGGAGGTAATCAGCAGCTGTGAGGTTAAAGAATCCAGTTCACTTCTGCCATAATTACCCTATGATGTACTTATTCATCAACATTTGTCAAATGCCTACTGTATATGTATATTAGACACTATGCTAGGACCAGAGATGTAATTATGAATAAGTTGTGATTCTTGTTCTTCAGTTCAATGTGTACTACAGGAAAAAATACTAGTAGCAAATATTTAGAATTAGTTATGTCAAGTTCTTTATAAAGGTAAAACATGTAGCATCATAGGATGATATGGCAGGACCTTAACTCAGTGGTGGGCAGGTGTAAGGGTGGGGAATGGTACAGCAGAGGCTTCCTGGAGTAAGATATGCTTGAGCTGAAAGATCAGTCAGAGTTGCCTACTGTTCAGAAAATAGAAGAATATTCCAGAAGAAGGAAACAGTATGAGCAAAGCCTGTGTTACTGGGGAGTAATAAATAACTTAGGGCCAGGTGTACAACAGGGAAGGGAGTGGAAGATGAACTGAAGAAGTAAACAAGAGACTGGGTGTTGACAGATTTTACATCGGGCAGGAATCTGTTCTTTTTCATTGGGTTCTTCTAAACTAACTCAGGTGAAAGGGAATTGATAACAGACAGTGGAAGAAAACAGAGTTTTGCAGTCAGGTAGCATGGGTTGGACCTTGGTCCTGCCACTGATTTGTCAGACCTAGAGCAAAATTACTTAGACTCTCCAAGCCTCAAGCTGCTTCAGCAATAAAAAAGAGATAATATCTGCTTTCAAGGATTATCATTAGGACTAAATAATATAATATGTGTAGTCTCCAGCACATTGCACGATGCCATATTAAACTTTAGTAACTATTATAGAATAAATTGCTATAATCAAGAATAATCACACAAAGTCTTGAGTCACATACTTACATGAACATAAACTAGATTCTGGGTTGTCTCTAGTCACCAGGGAGACATTTACCCTGCCTAGACTTGTTTAGATCCTTTTGTTTGGTCTCTTTGCCTCTGTCCCTTTAATGGTAACACATATATTTCACAATTTGGTGCTGTTTCACTGGCCGATAAATGAGTTGTCAGAGTGAACTACTGTCTTCAGATTCATACCCATTTCATTTTTTTCATGCCATGAAGTTTTTAAGCTAACAGAGGCTATACAACTTATCCATGAAAGTTGAAAACAGAGCACAAATTTGGAATGGAAATAAAGGCTAATAAACAAATTGAATATTCATAAGTAGGAGGATGGCTTGATAGAGTGTTATTCCTATGTGTGAAATAGTACACAGCAGCTGAAGGGAATGAGATCACTCTCTGTGGACTAATACAGCTATATTGCCAAGCTCTTTTGTTAAATAAAAAAGAGACTTAATAAAGATATTTTTAGAGTGATCCCATCATTCTTTGTAGAAAAACACATACACATTTATAAACAATATTTTATGCTCTCTAGGACTACAAGTATAATGTATAAATACACAGTAAAACTCAGAGGATACACACTAAAATGATGTGACTATTTATCATGACATGGGAAGGTTTGTCAGGGCAGAGAGAGGTTGTATTCCAAAGAGACATTATCCTTTTTGGAAATATTTTAATTTTTTATGAGTAATACTCACACTGCTTTTGTCATTGAAATGTATTTTCAAGAAAGAAGCAAAGAAAAAGAAAGGGCTTTAAATTTGGATGAAACTGACTTAAATCTTGGTCTCTGCAGCTTGTTAACTTTGTGACTTTTGGGAAGATGTGACTCCTCTCTCACACTTCTTCCTCAATAAAATGAGGATACCCCTGCCTGTATTCCTGTCTTTCTGTTGTAAAAGCTGAAAGTAAAACTTTTTGTACAGCACCAGTACTCCAGGTATTGGTTGCTCCTGTTTCCTATGCTGAGTCCAGCGGCTTTTTCTTTCTTTTTAAAAATTAAGAAACCAAAGTGAGCAGGCCATTTCCTCAAACATACACAGTTGGTTAATGTGAGAGCAACAACTATCACCCAGCTGTCCTATATCACAATGGAGTCAGCATTCTACTACTGGGGCTTTATATTATGATGTGTAATGTGGCCTTCTAGTAATGGTTCCATTGTTTAGATTCCATGTGCAGATTTGTCATGGACAGCATCACATTCTGAGTTTGGGCAATTGTTGAACAAATGAAATCAAGGACTAACCAGCAGGGTATATTGGATAGACTTGCAGGGTTATATCTGATATGATTGTTTTCATGAACTTACTAGTACAAAAGCAAACAGCAGATAAACACTTCCCTTCTTTCCCGATAGAGGAAAACTGTATTTCTTTAAGATTCAGTTTATATGGCTTCCTGGTGGATAGCCTATGGATCTGATCAGTCTCAGGAGCTTTGAACTTGATAGTGTAGTTTCACATGGGCTTCCCTTTTTCTGCTTCTCTCTGCTGGCCCTTGTGCCTGGAACTGAATTCTCTAATAATGTAGAAGAACTGACTGTAGGATTCTAAAGACAAAATTATGCCAATGTATTCATCTTTGGTAGCCTTTCTTCACTTGAGAATCCTTTCTGTGTTTTTAGTTATATCCTAAATGTGTGATTTTAGGAAAGTTATTTAATCTCTCTGAGTAGCATACTTTTTAAGGTATATAATTATGCCCATTTACTGGAGGGATTAGAAGAAAAAAGATCAGCACAGTATTTGGGGTAGTGAATGTTCAATAAATGTTAATTATTATTATTTGTGGTCCTGGGGACTGAATCCAAGGCTTTCCCACTGAGCTACTACCCCAGCCTTTCATACTTATATTTATTTTTGTTTTGAGACAGGGTCTCATAAGTTGCTATACGGGCTTGAATTTGTGGTTCTCTTGCCTCAGCTTCCCAGAGTTCTGGGATTGCAGTTGTGTAACCACTATGCCCTGTTATCATTCTTATTACTATTACTATTACTATTATTATTATTATTATTATTATTATTATTACAACCTTGTTTTCATCATGGTAGAGTTCTAGAGATGGAAAAGGTTAAGAGTGTTTATTTACAGACTCTTTAAGGAGGTTGAAAGATATATGTGCCTACATGTGATATTGTTACACCATAAATTCACCAGGTTCCATGCCACTATAAAAGAAAATTGGATTCAGAGATGGAGCTACAACTTCCTCAGAAGTTTTTCATGACCATGGTGAAAATAATCATTTTGAACTGAGAGAGGAGAGAAGAACTTGGGAGAAGCCCAAGAGAAGTTTACATTGAATTAGGACCTCTGCGCTGTAACTTTGTCATCTTGTTACAGCAAAGTGGGACAGCTCAGCATTATAGCCAAGAGTTACAGCCAAGTGTTGTGGCTATTTAAAGGTCTCTGGTGGTGAAGAAGTTGAGTAGCACTCAGAGAAATGGAGAGATTCTTTATTATGCCGGCAGACTTAGAGGAGTTGTACTCCAAACTCTGAGCCCTGTATGCAATGCGAGCAACCTGATACAGAGATTTTCAAGGTAGGTGAGTGGGCCCACCTACCGGGCAAGCATGCTCATTGAGGCAGATGGGCACACAACATTTTTGAAACATTAGGTATACACTTTGTGCAGCACAAACAGTTACATTGTTTGAACAGAACTTTTGATATATTGGGCAGGAACATCTGCAGTACAAACGGTTACATTGTTTGGATAGAACATCCTATGGTAAAAGCATGGTGGGGGAGCTGGGCAACAGACAAAGTCTTGCCCTGTCTTGCATTATTTCCTTATCAATCTCATTTCCTTCTCCAAGATCTGGCATAGCCCAGAAAGGTAGGTAAGTCTCCCATTTGAAATGTCTGTCCATTGATTCTGTGCCAGGGGTGGGGGAAGTGAAGGAGAGGGCACGTGTGTGGGAGGTGTTTCTTACCATAGGTGGCCTGCTGCATCTCACATCTTGCCAGTCTCTGACTGAAGAGTTTCAGTGGTGTTGTTTTTGACTTTTACTTGCTCATGAAGAGATTTATGTAGATTTAATTTTCTTCTATCTCTGGCTGCCAAAGCTTTTGGTATTTGTAATATTTGTAGGGGATAAGATCAACTATAATCATTTTTTGTTATTTTTGGGTGTAGGTTTTCACAGTAGCAGGAAGTCAGTGATTTTTAGTTACTAAATCTTGGGCTTTGTTTAACATGTACTTTTTATGTCCAGTTAGAGTGAGTATACTCCTAACATTTCAGAACTTAATATAAAAAGTAAGCCAGGATGAAAAATTACACCATCTAGCAACCAAATCTAGCAATTACGTAATGGATTTCTCAGAAAACATAATCCAACTCCTTCTCCAACGTAATTTTTGTCCTCTGAGTCTGGAACTCTTATTAACTGAAATTTGGTGCTTAATCTTTCTTGTTAATGTAGCAAATGCAAAATGTCCCTCACAAAACGTACAAATGTGCGAAGCAAATGTAGTGTCCTTGATAATTTTTATCTGATGTTCTGTCCCTGAAAATCTCTTTGCCTGCCAGATAACAGAAAATTAAAAACCAATTTTTCACCTAAGTATAGAACCCTAGTCTGGTACAATCACTTAAAAATCTCCTTAGACAATTCAGTCTCTGGTCAGTTAATTCAGGTCAATGCTAAGTGTTCAGTACTATTTTTTTGCTCCTCTTAAAGATAGTGTCTGGGTGTGGGGAATAAATGGGTACGGTTGGGGGTACTCAAGATGAGGATACTCAATTCTACACATTCATGGCCTCACATGACTGTGGCTGAAATGGTGGCAGAGTAACCCTCATCAGGAACCGAGTGTGGTGCAAGTTTAAAGGCCTGACCAATTTAATAGATCACAACACTACACTATTAGGCAATTCTTAGCCCTAGCTACCCTTCAGGTTAGCTAAATCTTTGTTGGGTTGCATCACAGTTCGACTTCTTCCTCTACCCAGTCCTGCTTCCTCCCAATTTTTGATAAGTATTGCTCCCTTAAAAGCAGTGTGTAATCCAAACTCTGTCCCAGTATTTACTTTCAGAGAAGTCAATTTACAACATTCATCTATTCACTTGCCTTCTGCCACTGCCTTTGTGCCTTCCCTATACATATTGGAAAACCAGCTTTGGGGGGCATTTCCAAAGACCTCTCTCTTTCTATCTCCTTGATCTCTCTCTCTCTCTCTCTCTCTCTCTCACACACACACACACACACACACACACACACACAATTCCTCATATCCAGAGGACAGGGCTTTTGGCTTCTCTTTAGCTCTTTTTCTCATCTCTATCCGGAACATAGGGTAAAATCATATGTTCTGACTTAACTGAGTCTGTCTCTAAATGTGATGAAGGGAGATGTTAAATACTGGAAATATTTTTCTCAAAGAGCAAGATTTTCATATCTATTATCTTGTTGCATATTCAAAAGGCCTATTTGTGGTTTTTAAAATTTTTAAATTGTACACGTTTGCAGTTCATGTAGCTTACAATCATGTTGGGGAATAGTTACATGTACATATTACAGGATTTTTTTTTTAAATCCCTTTCCCCTTCCCTCTCCCACTCCTTCCTCCTCCAGGTCCTTTATCCTATTTTTTCATTCCTGTTGATACTGTTTGTCTTAGCTCATGTTATAGCATATAATGTTTACATTAATTGAAGTTACTGGGCTCCTATACATGGCATATCTTTATTCTTCTTATTTCCCCTTCCCCTCCTCCTCACCCTTTGCCCTTGTTCCCTTGGACCACTTCCCTATTGCAAGCAATCCATCCCCTTGTACCTTTCTATCCATCCTTTATCAATTTCTTTGTTTGTACTTTGCCTCACTAAAATGAGAGATACCATACGGTATTTAAACTTGTGTGTCTGGTTTATTTCACTCAACATTATATTTTCCAGGTTCATCCATGTTCCTACAAATGTCTCAAATTTGTCATTCTTTGCAGCCAAGTAGTATTCCATTATATAAGATGCCACATTTTCTTTATCCAATTTTCTGATGTTGGGTATAAAGGCTGCCTCCAGGAGTTAGCTATTATGAATTGTGCTGCTATAAACATTGGTATGCATATATTGCTGTAGTATGATGACCTAAGCCCTTTGGGGAAGATTCCTAGAAGGGGGATAACTGGGTCATATGGAATTTCTAATTTCTGTTCTTTGAGAAATCTCCATACTAATTTCCATAATGGTTGTACTAGCTTGCATTCCCACCAGTAATGAAAGAGGGTTCTTTCTTCATCACAGCCATGCCAGCATTTACTATTACTAACATTTCTTAATGATTGCCATTCTTTCTGGAGTAACATAGAATCTTACCATTGTTTTAATTTGCCATTTTTCCAATGGCCAGAGTTGTTGAACATTTTTTCATATATTTGTTGATCATTTATATTTCTTTTTCTGTAAAGTGTCTGTTCATTTTTCTTGTCAAAGGCCCATCTTAAATACCAGAAACTACATTATTCATTCTCTTTTTCTCCATTTCTGTGTGGCAACCTTAACTTCTTTTTTCTAAGCCTCATAGTCCTACCCTCAAGACCACCCACCTTGTATTCTATTTTTAATCAGATGATACCCAACACTTATTGGACATATATGCTACAGACATATTTCTTTTTTTAAAAATTCAATAAATTGTTTATTTGTAATAAATAATATACATATGCTAAACCTAAAACTTTAGACAATCAAAACTACATTAGTAATCCATAAGCATATAAAATGAGACCCATTTTGCAGAGCTGAGTTGAATAACATTACCTATGTTATCATTTATAATCTCATTTATTATTATTACCGGCCGCCGCTGTGCCTCGGTTTGAGGGCGGGAGGCTGGGGGAGGGTAGCGGAGCCAGGTCTGAGGCGGCTGCTGTTGGCGTCACGGAGCGAGCAAGCGTGCAGAGCGGCGAGAGCGGCGTGGGATCTGCCTCTCTGCAAGCGGCCGGAGCGGCGCCCTCCACCGTAGCCCTCACCAAAGTTCAATCCTTTGGTACAGAAGACACCAACAGATCGTCCAATACCACCTCGAGATGAAGTCTCTGAATAGATTATATTCCGCGGGAGTGATATTAAAGACCTCACTGTGAGCCACCAAAATCACAATGTTCTTTGCCTCAGGACCTCAGCTATTGTTCAGTCTTCATTAGGTTCATTTACTTCTTCATTCCAGTCAGTGGGAGTGGGTTCCTATGAACCTTTTGGCAGGATGCCGACATACAGCCAGTTCAGTCTAAGTTCATTGGTTGGGCAACAGTTTAGTGTTGTTGGTGTTGCTGGAAGCTCTTTGACATCCTTTGGAGCAGAGACCTCGAACAGTAGTAACTTATCCCAAAGTAGTGCGGTTGGATCTGCCTGTACACAGGAAACAAGATCTATAAAACAGTTATCTCAAGGTCGTTCAAGCCCTCAGTTAGACCCTTTGAGAAAAAGTCCAACCATGGAGCAAGCAGTACAGACCGCCTCGGGTCAATTACCTGCTCCAGCACCTGTTGGGAGAAGGAGCCCTACATCAAGCTGGCCTTTGCCATCCACCAGCCAAAAAGCATTAAAGAATCAAGAGCACAGGCGAGCTGAAATACACAAAGTTTCAAGGCCAGAAAATGAGCAACTCAGAAATGATAGCAAGAGACAAATAGTTACAGGTGCTCCTTCACCTCCAAGGAGAGGGAGTGGAGGTCATCGAGGTGGCCGGGGAAGGTTTGGTATTTGGTGAGATGGTCCAATGAGATTTGAGAAAGACTTTGACTTCGAAAGTACAAATGCACAATTTAACAAAGAGGAGATTGACAGAGAATTTCACAATAAGCTTAAATTTAAAGAAGATAAACTTGAGAAACCTGTAAATGGTGAAGATAAGGGAGACTCGGGAGTTGATACCCAAAACAGTGGAGGAAATGCTGAAGAAGAACCACTTGGACCTAATTGCTATTATGAAAAAACTAAATCCTTCTTTGATAATGTTTCTTGTGATGATAACAGAGAACGGAGACCAACCTGGGCTGAAGAAAGGCGATTAAATGATGAAAGTTTTGGAAATCCACTTCATCCAAACTGTGGCCATGGAGGGTACAGAGGAGGCAGAGGAGGTCTTGGTTTCCATGGTGGGAGAGGACATGGTGGTGGCAGAGGTGGTACCTTCACTACGCCTCGGGGATTTCGTGGTGGATTCAGAGGAGGCTGTGGAGGAAGAGAGTTTGTAGATTTTGAAGTAGCTTATTTTGTCAATTAATTAGGGTGCTGGATGGTAGAGAATTTTGTCAGTCAACTATGTACACATGGTAAATACTGTTTCTTAGGCAAAGGAAACTTTTTTATATAGGTGTAAAATTCCATTATATTCCATTGCCAAAGAAACATTAAGAACTTTGTATAGCTGTATAAAAAGCAGCTAATTTTTTAAAGAATAAACATTTTAAAGTCAGCAAACATACTGTGTCTTTGCAGAAGTTGATGTGCTGAAGAGCAAAGTTATGAGTGGGTCTCTTTTTTTCCTTAGCTTTCTAGGCTTAAGATTTTTTAATTTCTGTTTTTAATGTTTTGAACATAAATGAAGATTTGATACATTCTTCCAAAAGGGTAAATTATTCATGCTCAGTCTAAGAACTTCATTTTGTAGCAAATGATGTATCACAGGATTTGTTCAAATAATAGATATTTTCAGTATACAAATGTAAATAATCATAGATAAGAATGTACTTTTCAGTATTTTCAAATAAGTAACCCTCCCCCCTTTTTATGACATTGAAACTAGGTATCAATTAACCTGTTCTTCCTGATATACCTGGAATTTTGTTTTGATAATGATTCAGTCCATTAGTTTCAAAAGGATTCAGTGTTCAAAATTATTTTGGCAACCATAAACTGTATCACATCATTAACACTTTCCTTGGGTCTGTGACCCACAAATGACTCAGAATAGAGTTCACTGCTAATTATAAATTACTAATCAGTCTTTGTTATTTTTGTTTTGTTTTTGTTTTTTGGTTCTGGGGATTGAACTTGGGACCTTGTGCTTGTGAGGCAGGCGGCAGAACCACTGAGCTAAATTCCTGGCCCTAGTCTTTTTGATATTTTAGCTATCATGGAAAAAAATCAGCCACTCTTGTGTTTTTATGAAGGCCATGGAATAAAGGTATCGAAAGATTTAAATATTTTTATCAATTTTTATTTTTGTTAACATTACTCTTAAAACATTCAGTAGTGATAAAGGTGTAGAAAACTGCATGGTAGCAGAATTGGAATATTTAAAGATGGTTGACATTTTTAATTTTAATTTTATATCTTTTGTATAGCTCTACAATGAAATGTTTTATAATTTGGTTTCATTACTAAAATCCAGTATTTGGCAGCCATAGTTTAGATAATATTGTTTAGTACTATTTGCTTGCATGTTAACAAGAGAATCTTTGGAGGACCCACAAACCATGATATTGAACACATTTCTGAGGCATTCTGAGCATCACAGCAAGTGCTATGGCAATACTTAAGTAGACTGAGATGTTCCAGGCTGATTTCCAGAAGGAAACTGTAAATAACAGTTCTATGTGCTCTGAAAGAATGAGTTCATGTGTCTTCCCAGCCCTCTGGGTCACTGACTGGGGGCATTTGTTGTCCTAGTAACAACTGGCAGCATGGCATAACTGCAGTGCACCTTAATATTAGCAAGGTTTTAATTCTAAAACAATAAAACTGTTAAATTAAAAAATTATTATTACTACCAATTCTGGTTATTTTCACTATTTCACTGAAGATTCTTAGTAATTATAATAAGTGGCTCATTTTTACCTACATAACATAGCACCAAATGTAAGAACTTCTGAAAGGGGAGAGAAACTAAGGATTGGTGTTTCAGAGTATCTACCTTTTAAATATTAACTCTTTCACACACTTTTCTTCCTCTTTACACAAAAGGTACTAAGTAAGTTACATTTAAAGGTCCTACTTATATTTCTTGCTTTGATATATATTCATAAAATCTATGTTGTCTAAATTTTTAGGCTTATATAGTTACAAATTTAAAATATATACTTT
>NW_004624750.1:27675293-27706718 GCF_000247695.1 Heterocephalus glaber | reverse complement strand
GATGGCTGAGAATAGTCCTCACTTTCTTGTGACTGGGAGGCTTGTGTGACTTTATCATTATCTTCATCAATACATGACTCTCTGGAATCATTTGTTGCAGGTTTTTTACCATCAGGCACATCCAAGCCCTCTTTTGCCTGTGTTGAGTTTTCAAATTTGGCTTTCTCAGGGAAAGATTCATTTCATTGCATGAAGTACACTTCCAATAGTCAGCTAAGGAAATTTCAGGATCTTCTTCACATGAATCTGTATCACTTTCCCCTGCCTGATACACAGTAACTCGATATACCTCATCATCTTCACCTGAGAGGTCTTGTCCTTCTTCACTAAGACTATAATCTTCTGAGTCAAGAGATTCAACTTCAAATTCTGCCCTGAATTAATCTGAAACTGAATCCTGATCCAACCAATCACCTGAATGTTCACTTACACCGTCATCCAGATCCAGATTTGATGGAGTCTCTGTCATTTCACGGCTATTACTTCTTTCACAACATATCTCCCTTATTATACACAGAGCCAGGCTTTCATCAAAAGAAAGAGAAACACTATCTGACTTGTGGCGTTTCCTTTGACATTCACCAGACAATTCATCTGAATTTTCTTCTGTCTCACTAATTGCTCTCCTTCTAGATGAGATAGAAAGCCTAGAAACCAAATCTGAAGATGAAGGTTCTTCTTCTTGTAGCTCTTGCCCAGGGTCCTTTTGTTCACTCTCATCTTCAAGGTAACACCTGCTCTCACAAATGTGCCAGAGTCTCACGGTTCCTGCTGATTGACTACTGTCAAGTTTCTGTAGATCATTGTATATATTTTCCTGTGCTCTTTCACAGAGAAGCTTGGTACTCCAAACAAATCTCCTAGAAGATCATTTGAACAATATGCAGTATGTTGTTGATTCTCATCATATAATCATTTAGTCATAATATACTGACCAAGATAAAATATGACCTCTTTCATAGTGTAAGTGCCTTTTTGTGCACCAGCAGACTTTAACAACTTCAAAAGCAATGACTTTGGTCTAACCAGAGTCTCTTGTTCCAAAGCACGAATCTGGGAGGTGCTTACAGCACCATCAGTAGACAGACATGTTGGTATTGCACATTGGCCTGGATCAGTTCAGAAAACTTGCTGTACGCCAGTGATCACAGGTGTCTATCTCCAATTGCCAGTGAACACAGCTCAGACGCACAACTGACCCTCGCTTCATAGCCACACCTGCTCCTCACCGCGCGGCATTTTTGGAGCTCGGAGTGGGGTCAGGGGTCCCCCAGGACATCCCAGTTCCCGTCACCCGGCACGCGGAAGCCCGATGACCTGGGTCTCGGCAACTATTCTCGGGGGCCCAGGCCACTGGGGCGCTCAGACGCAGTCAGGGCAGCGAGGAAGGAGGCTCCTGGGCGCGGGAGCGGCCAGACCTCCGCCGGGAGGGGGTGGGGGTGGAGGCTACCCGTACATTAGGCTTCTCGCTCTATCTTCCAGTCACAGAGCCACAAAGGCCCGTAAACAACAGAGACCCTCGATGAGCGCCCCCTATCGCTCGCGGGAGCGCGCCAGAAGCGGAGGCACATCCGGGAGCTTGGAAGGGCGCGCGACCGACCCTCTATAGACATATTTCTAATCAACCCATACAAGCCTTTACTGGAGACAGGATATGAAAAGGAACTTTATTCATTATTTCCCATGCCTTCTCTTTTCTAACCTAGGAAGCCCAACCCACCAAGTAGCAAGAGAAAATACACTAGATTTTATAGTATAATCCAATAATGTCTCATCTGTGGTTTGATCTCTACCATCTTTCAGGTAAATTTTCAGCCTTTAAGAGTCCTGCTCTTTGTCCCTGCTCCTAAAGAGAAGGAAGGGGAAGATCTACAGGCTTTATTTTAGCTATGAGAAAAGAAAGCATAGTTAGAGTTGTTCCAATATGTAAGGAGACATACCAGCACCTATTAGTGGACCTTGTGTTTTCTACTGCAGGTTTTGGGGGTAAGGGTCCCTACCCTTTGCTCTAATTCTAGACGTCTGCTAGTCTCTGGCCTCCATGTCTGCTGACTTCTCTGCCTGCCTTCAGCTGCCCCTGAGCTTCAGGGAACCAGGAGCATGGCTAAGGCTCATTAATCTGGACTCCCCCACTTATCACATCCATGCACTTGCTCGGAAGCCACGTGAATGTAGTGATTATCCCCAAACCAAGTGTGGCGGATTGGCTAATGGTCAACTTGTAACACCCAGCTGTACTGCATCAGCGTGGTCTGGGCCTGGAGGATCCACCTGAAGACTGTTACCAGTAGCCATAAAAAGAGAACTGGAGGGGAAGATCTTGGCCCGTTGATTTGCTAGGAGAAGCTTGCTGCAGATGGTTTTCCTGATGCTGTTGCGGTCGGAGGAGGAGCTCGGGGCCTCACTATCTCTGGGAATGGCTGCTGTTTCATCAGGGGAGCTCCAACCTTTACCATGAGCATCACTTCCTGCCTCCAATGTGGATCCCTCACGTTGATGGCGCAAATTCTTCATCTGACTGGAGTAGGTTTTCTGGCTTCCACAACTGGCCTTTGGGCTTCCAGGTGCAGAACTTCAATATGAACAAGAATGAGACATTGCCGTGGGCTCTAGACCACTGGCTGGACTTGAGCAGGAGATTGCCTTGGACTCTAAGTCTTTAGCTGGATTTGTGTGGGAAATTGCTGGGATCCAGGCCCTCAGCTGAATCCTCTGGGCTTCTAGTGTGCAGTTACTCACTTTGCACTCCTTTGCATTTGACTCTTTGGGTAATTATCATAAAATAATCTTATAAGTTATGTGTCCTGTATTTAATGTATTCCCTTGCCAAATCCTTCTGACTACAACACCAAGCTTCTCTCAAACGTCTACAGCCTGCTTATGTCATGCCCAAGCCAGGGAAGCTGGCCATCAGTCTTGATGTTCTGGTTGTTTCCTGTCTGAGTGTTTCTTAAAGTGGTTTCTTCCTACCTGCTTCTTAGAGGTACTTTCTAGTGCTCCCAATGCTGTGGAAAAGGGGCTGCTAAGGGCTCTAATATCTGACTTCATAAAATTCCCTTGGCTTTGCTTCTTCTCTGACCCCTGCTTCCTTTATATTGCATCTTCATCTTAGCCTAAGAAGAAAGCCAGAAGAGACGTCAAGGCATGTCTTCCCTACTCAAAGGGCGAAATGTATATTTTAGACATTCAAACCGAATTGTATACAAATGAAGCTGAAAGAAAATTTTAAAATAATTTTTCTTAGAAAAACTTGGTTTTTGAGGTTATTGTCTTACTTCAATTTCTAACAAAAAAATAAGCAGGGATATCCCTATTCTAACAGGTATCTGTCCTTCTCCTAAAAGCACTTGAACCTTCTTCTTTATGGAGTAAGAAGTTTCCACGTGAGAAGATTCCTAAGACATGGAGATACCTGAATATAACTCAAAAGAATGTTTGATCTGCTTTGTAGTAATAACAAATTTAATAGCTGTTACCTCTGCTCTAGTGATTGTCATTGATTTTTAATTATCATAAACTCTATGGGAAAAATATTATTACTCCCATTTTGGAAAGACTAAAGAAGACTCAAGAGGTCTGAACAACTTACCTAAGGCATGTAATTAATAAGAAGTGGTGCCAAAATTCAAATTCAGGTTTATCTGACTCCAGATCCCTTGCTCTAATCACCATAATTCCTCCAGCCGAAAACTACTGACTACAAAACATAATTCGAGCCACACAGAACTCTCCTTTGGTGGTTAACTTTTCTGTTCAGTGAGAAACGGCTGGGCAGAGCATTTGAGAACCAGGCTTTGAAGTTAGGCTGTGTCCTCTGTTTCATCTTTGTAAAATAGAGATAATAATGCCAGCAGTTCACAAGACTGTTGTAAGGTTGAAGCGAATTAGACAGAATCAGAATTTGGCACATAGAGGGTTGCAGTAACTGTTAGGAAGTTCTCAGAAATGGTTTGCAATTTTTGACATTCATGAATATTTAAGTTGTATTCTGTTGTTTTCTTTTTCTCCCTTTATTTCCTAGAAATTAGCCTCTAGTCGCTGTAGGAAGGAAAATCCTGCTGTGAATGTTTAGGCAGAATTGAAGCTTTGAGTATGTCACACTGTCAGAAATGTCATTGCTTGTTTCAATCTGTTGTTTTTGCTGTATGCTAGAAGAAGCAATTGCTTCAATGAAACATTTCCATGACTTGTTGTTATTATCATGATTGCCATTATTGATAACACTTTACCTCTGCAGAGGCAAGGAGAGTGTGGAGAAGGTGCCCAGGCTTTGCAGTCAGGCATACTCACAAATGAATCTAGTTTCTAACTGATCTTTGAAAAGTAGTTTAATTACTTTGACCTTCAGTTTTTGTCATTTGTGCTGAAACAAATGATTGCATATTAAATTATATAATGTGCTTCAAATGCCTAAATATTCACCAGTATATTAGAAGAGCTCAGTGACAGTTCCTTCTCTTTCTTACCTCTGCTTCCTCTTTGACCTTAGAAAGGTGTCCATAACTCTGTGTGTGAGGTGTGTGTGTAGGTTATATTTTTATTTCTGGAGATTTGTCATATAGTGAATATTATGAGTTAAGTTCGTTCATGTAAGTCTTAATATTCAGTACATCAGAATGTGACCTTATTTGGAACTATATGTGCTACAAATGTAATTACTTAAAATGAATTTATAGTAGAGTAGAGGGGACTAATCCCTTATAAAAAAGGAAAATCTGGACATAGACACACAAACAAGAAGAACATAATGGAAAGAAGAATATAAAGATTAAGATAATTCTTCTATCAGCTGAGGGATGTCAAAGATTGCCAACAAACCCCAGAAGCTAGATGAGGATAGAAAAGTTTCACCACCCTCAGAAAGAAGCAACACTGCTAAAACCTGGATTTTAGAGCTTAAGCCTCCAGAGCTGTGGGACGATAAACTGCTCAGTTTGTGGTATTTTTGTCATGGCAGGCCCAACTGTACTAATTCTGGGTACAATGAGAACTAGAGCTTTCTCTGAAATGTTTAGCTCAGAAATTCTAAATTTCAGCCCAACATGGGTAACCTAGCTACTTAAGCGAGACGCCCTCTGAAAAACTACAGAAAGGGGCTGGGGATGGAGCTCAGTGCAGAGGCCCTGGGTTCAATCCCCAGTACTGAAGGAGGAAAGAGTCTAGCCAGGACCAGCAGGGTGGGGGCGGTGCCCCAGGGATTTCTTTCTCCCCTTCCCAAATAAAGATGAGGGTACAAAAAAAAAAAGAAATTCTAAATTTCATACTTATTAATCTTTAGCCATTTTAAAAATTAAAATTTGGACACATGATCAAGGGAAGTAAATAGTTTATTCAGAGAAGAAGTTACAAAAAAGGAAGAATATTTATGGCATGCAAGCCCCTTGTGGGGTTTACTGAATTCTTCATGACATTTTCAAATGGTTTCTGATGCAATTTTTACCAATTCTACATTAAAATAATTAGAAACAATAAGAAAAAATGTGACAATCACAATAATACTAGACTCTTAAGACCAACAATCAAACTTTTGCCAAAATCAGTATATATGTAAATCACAAACCAAACTAGAGAAGTCATTTTTAATGGTCTATAATGGCTTTCCTTTCTGAAGCACAGGAAACTGTTGGCCTGAATGAAGGTGGGAGCCTCTTCATCTCTCCTCACTGCATCTCCAGACTACTCTATCCGGTCTTCACCCATAAGAAAGTGCACAGCCACAGGTCTGGACTTTGAGGTATCCAGATTATGATTCATCATTTCCACATCTGTAGCAAAGGAATAACTTTTCACATTACTTTACAAAGTGTTTCTTAAATGTAACAGGTCAGAAATTAGGTGAGAGACAGCAGGAGTGATGTTCTGCATCCTTGGAGGATTGTCCATAAATTCAGGGTTTGTGGGAGTCACAGGGCTGTGGACAACTGTTCTGATGCTTTCCTCCTTCTAGATACAAAGTAGGACTGCATCTTTCCACTCTCTTTGAGGGTCAGTTTTCTTGGTCAAGGTGGAGAAATCAATAGAGAAAGTCCCATAAAAAGCACTTTGATATGGTGATTTCCATGAACTACATTGGTTCCAAGATTATGAGAAGTATATTCTCATTCTGTGTCTGATTCCAAGTTATGTGCAGCCATGTTATTCAGCACATCCTAGCAGAGGCCTTTGTAATGAGATAAACAATTCTATTAAAGCACTCCAAAAATAGCATACAGGTGCCCAATATTTTCATATAAATGAACCTCCTGATATCAAATTTCTAAGGAGAAATTTAAGTCTGAAGGTTAAGGTCCTTTCATATTAAAGTAAAAAATATAAAGCTCTTGATGATTTTATGTCAGAAATTAGATTCACTGGTTCTTCTGAGTTAAAGTTCAAAGAAATCAAATTGCACAGTAATTGTGCTTCTGGCCAGCCTAACATTTGCAATGCTGTGGCAGATCTGAAGTTCCCTCGATTGCTGAAGCTTTAGCTGTCTCTCTCCAGGTGGAGGCTGTTCATTTAGGAGCTTCAAAGTTGCAGTCTTCTCTTACCAACCAGACTTCATCATGAGGAGTCAATTGGACTAGGGCTGGGGATTTAGCTCAGTGGTTCTGGTGCCTGCCTTGCAAGTGCGAGGTCCTGAGTTCGATCCCCAGTACCAAAAAAAAAGTCAATGGGACATAAGACATTGACACAGAACCATCCCATACCAATGGGTGCGCTGGGTGGAGGGTGAAGTCAATGCTCAGAATCTAAAGCCATTATTCTAGGAGAAAAAAAAGAAAGAACTACATAACAGGGTCTCAAAGTTGCTGTTGCGAAAGATCATAGCAGACTCTCAGCAGCATCTCCTAAGGTGGCATAAGCTCTTGATACCAGCCTCACCAGAATGCCACTCCCACTTGGTTAGCTGTCTGTCATCTATAAATATACCACACCTGTGGGACACCTGTGGTAGGGATGGGAAGTAGAATCTATCCGTGCAAGCTGCCACTTCTCTCAGAGAGTGACATTAGAAATGTTGCTGAATTCTTCCTTTCATAACTGATAAAATTTTCCACTTTGCATATTCAAACCCTGTTCATTCCCACACATCTAGTACACTGCTGCTACAAGGAGAGTAGGTTTCACCTAGAGATAAGACTTGCATTCTTGTGGAGGAGGCATTTTCAGCCCTGTGTGCCAGGGGCAGCTGCCCTGGCCACTTGCCACAGGATTAATTTGGTTTGTGCATTGTACCTTCTAGGGAAGATTTTTCCCTAGTCTTCAAGTGTGTTTAGACCCTCTCTTTTCCTATCATAGAACCCTTGGCCCAGTCAGCCCTGCTAACTAAGACTCCTGCAGCCTATAACACTTCTCTGCTCAGCCTGCACATCCATGTTAGGATTAGTACTATGGAATTAAAACCACTCATCTTCTGCAATAAAAGTGGAAAAGTAATAATATTGCCTCTGTATAAAGAAATAATACCTAACAAACAAACCAAAATCCATGACATCCCTAAAAATGGGCAGAGAATATAGGTAGAAATATCCCAGAACAAATAAAAATAATCAATATAATTTATTTAATAACAAAAATAGAAGCTTTGCCTATATTTAGAAGATATTAAGAAAAGTTATTTTCAGTATTTAGGAGGGATATGAGTAGGTAAAACATTGTAAATTGGTAAGAACCAGTGAATAAAATGAATGAATAACTAGATGAATGTATATAGACTTTCCAGAAGCTTTCTGGCAATATATGTCAGTAACCTTTAAAAAGTTTTAAAAAGTTTTATTTCAGTAATTTGGCTTAAAAGAATATATATTAAAGAAATAAACAGAGCTACAAAGACCCATATATAAGATATCATTATATTATTTATTACAATAAAAATTAAAAATAAACAATCACAAAATAAAGATTTATAGTACAACTATAAGGTAGAATATTTTGTAACTAATATAAATGACATATGAAAAGAATTTTTAATTTTAAAAATCTTACTTTAAATTTCATATTTTTACTTTACATTTCATTTTGAAAAGATTTTTAACTTTTATGAAAGTAATAGCATAAACCATTTATTTAAATTTAATTTTTTAGTATGTTTTCCTTATTATTCTGTGTGTGTGTGTGTGTGTGTGTGTGTGTGTGTGTGTGAAATATAAGGGCTGACAAAACTACGGTAAACATTTAAATAAAATTTATTACAGTAAAAGACACATTGCCATTAATTCCCCTTAAAAGATTTGCCCTCACTTGGAACACACTTATCCCATTTTTCTCGCTGCTTTTTGAAGCAGTTCTGGAAATCCTCTTTCATGAGTGTACTTTACACGGTATGATAAAAAATATAGTGAATGCTGCTGCTGCGTGCCATCCAATGCAGTGGAAAGACAGGCCTGTAAAACCATTACAGTGCGTCCTCCTCCACCTTCTCCACTAGATCTGGCACCATGCTATTTCTGGCTCTTCTGCAAACCCAAAATGACCAGGAAAGGTAAGTGTTTTGAATCCATTCAGGACATCAGGGCAGCCGTAAGAGTGCAACTAAATACACCAAAAAGGACTTCCAGAAATGCTTCAGAAAATGGTAAGAACAATGGAATAAGTGTGTTTGAAGCAAAAGGGGAGTATTTTGAGGGAGTAGTATTGTGCCTTTTACTGCAATTAACTTCTTTTTAGTTTAAACATTCACTAAATTTTTAGATCTCATCTTTTCCCCACCAGAACCATTAGAGAGTAGATTGTATTCACTACGCCTTTTCATCCTTTCTATTTTCCTAAGACCAGAGACATTCTCTTACATAACCGCACTACAATTATTTAATTTTAAAAACTTAACATTGATATAATACTTTTATCTAATCTACAGTCCATATTACAATGATGTACAGTCTCAATAACATCCTTTATACCCTTTATAGTAGGTTTTCCCCAACATAAGATCTAGTCTAAGATGACACATTGCTTTTAGCTGTCATGCCTCCCTGCACTTTCTTAATCTGAATGACCTCTTCAGCCTTTGTCTTTTATGACATTGATATAACCATAGGAGACAGGAAATTGTTTTACTGAATGTTCCTCAATTTCCTTTTGATTAAATTCAGATTATGTATTTTGAGCTGAAATACCACATTAGTGATGGAGTGCTTTTCTTGAGAAATTGTTAATAAATTGTTGAGATTAATTTTGACTATTTGGTTAAACAATTGTCTGGTTTCTCTACCATAGTTACTTTTCTCCTTTTGAAATTAAATTTGTAGGGAGATACTTTGAGATACTGTAAATCTTCTGTGCATCATCAAACATTTCCGCTTTAGATTTAGGATCTACTGATGAATATTGCCTGTGACACTATTTACTATTATAGCTTCAAAATTGTAACTTTTCTGACTCCATCATTTCTTTATTCTTTCTGTATTTATTAGCTTTCAACTGTAGGGAATATTTTCCCTCCTCTATACTCTCTCATTCTCCCTCTATCCCTCCTTCTTTCTCTTATTCATTAGCTCAGACTCATAGACTCTTATTTTATTCAATGAATTATTATACATCAATATTCTTATTTATGTAAATGTTTAAGGTGACTCCTGTTTCTTTTTGACATGGCTGTTGCTTTTATTACCTCCTTAGGCACAATAAGATGTTCGAAGTTCATATTAACACCTCCTCCATGCCAGCCATAGAACCGGCCATTTTTCTATGGAGCCCTATCTTCTTTGGAAGGTAAGAATATTTAGGAATCAAGATCTATGTATTAAATATGTACATTGTTATTGGGATGGCATTGCTTGAGGGCCTTTACAGCAAGCAGAAAGGTATATTTTATGTATAGTACATGTTTTATATTTTATATATGTTGGAAAGCCAAGCTATAATGTATAGTTTTTAGAAGTCAATATGGCAATTTGCGCCTTTGAAGCCAGCAGGAAAATCCTCCTAATCTCTCTATAAACTCACATATAATATAACATAATGATGGGAATAACTATGCTCATATAACCTAACCAAGGAGCAACATCCCATCAGATTCATGAGTTTCAACAATATCCAACAAAGAAAGTATAGGGTTTTTAAGCCAGGAGATGAGAACCTTGCAAGCTATCTTATAATTCTGTAGATCATAGAATATATTAAATTACAGTGGGGCTTGGGGTGCACACTGGTAGTCCCAGCCACTCAGGACACTGAGGCAAGAGGATTGCTTGAGCCCAGGAGTCCCTTGAGGCCAACCCGGGCAACATAGTGAGAGATTTTTAAAAATTCACACTGTTGAAAAGTCGTGGTGATATGTTTTGCAAATATTTACTATTAGTTTGTGTGCCCTTTGTCTATGTGGGGTTTCTATTTGTTTGCTTTTTTTGCTTGTTTTTTTTTGCCATGCAAAAGGTTTTGATTTTCATGTAATGAAACCTCAATTTTTTTATTACCTCTGAACTCTAAGTCGTATATACATAGTATTCCCTTAACACGGGTTATAAGGAAAATCAGTTTTTTAACATTTAAATGTTTTGTTCATTTGTAGTTTATTCTTGTGTGTGGTGTGAAGATTAATCAAATCTTATCTTTGAACAACTTTTTGTTTTTGGCACACATGTATAAGTTTAGACTTGGAAAACTGACGCAGGAGGATTATTTGAGCCCAGGAGTTCAAGACCAACTTGGGCAACATAGACCTTTTCTTTTAAAAAGAAAAGCATAGAAAAGACTTTTCAATAACCTGAAGAAATGTACCTAACAATGATAATTTAAGGATGGAGAACATAAAATTATATGTTCAATATGATCTTCACGTATACACAGAATACATATTATAAGGAAATATACAAGATATTACAAATATCTCTGTCTGGTTAGTAGTGTTATGGGGAATTTAAAATTTTTCTTTATGCTTTTCATATTATTTGTTATTTTATAATCAGAAAAAGACAACCGTTATTTCATTTAAAAAAATTTTATTGTAGTCAGAAAAAGACTTAGAAAATATATATTTAGTTGAAATAAAAAATAGGATCAATATATCCTTCTCCCTCTTTTCTTTGTCCATCTTCTCTCTGCTTTTCCTTAAGCCTTTTCTTTTTTAATCTTCTCATTCCTCATGTCTTACATAGCAGTAAAACACATGCAGAAAGTGAGCAAGACTTCCACAGCATGTTATTTTATTGCTGTAAAAGCTACTTGGGGTTAATTCTTTCATAAAACACCACTGTAGATTATGACAAGAACCCAAGGAGACCACAATGCTAATGGATAGTGTTAAGCCCTCTGGCATATCAAATGCTCCTCTCTTCTTAGCTAACAGTCACAAAACAAGCAACAGGTACCCTATTAGAAGGCTTTCTCCGTGTTACTCAAGAGAGTGTAAAATTTCAGGTCCCTTCATTTTAGCAGCTGAGTGGTCAGAGGAGAATTATTGCTTCCTTTATTTATGATCCTAGTGACTCTCTAGGATGTGCAACTAAAAAATCAATACCAGATGGCTCCATAGGTGACATATTTAATGGTTCTCTGTTGTTCTAGTCTCCCCTAGAGGAAAGCTTGCAGTGAGGTACTCAGGGCTGCCATGTGCAGTAGTTAATAATAACATTTGTTCGATGCTGAGTGAGATCTGTTGTACACTTGTCTCATAAAATCACCTCTGCAAACCTACAAGGCAAGCAGGATTATAATATCATACGTGTTACATGTCATAGGTGGGAGATGAGTAACTTTCCCTAAATCAAACCACCTGAAGGTGGCAGAACCAGAATTTTAACCCATACCTTCTGGGTCCAAAGTTAGTACCACATAGTTTAAAGACTTTTCTGATGCAACTTAGTAAAGTACCAGTACCAAGAAACAATAGCTTAACATATCCTAGTTCATCAGTGAAACTACGTGGGACAAGTCTTCCTTTGAAGATGTTTACTAATGGCCTCTTCAATGGAGTTCTACAAGAAAATTAAACTTTACCAAAAATTGACTTGAATATTATCTTCCATTTTTTTCCAAAGATGATGGCACATAGCTAATAGTATTCTAGATGCAAAGGAGAAAAGTTAATCACTCATATAAATTGGATGCTTTAGGGCATTGGAACTTGTTTTATCTCTATCAAGTTTGCAAGCATAATAAATAAGTACTGAAATTATCAGATGAATCTTACCCACCTCCATCCTGGCTCCACTTACAATGCCTAAAGGAGGCCTTTTACCCAAGATTTTATATTGATAATAAAAAGATAAATGCTGTATCACATATTCTTACTCCACTGTCAATCTAAGCAACCATTCATAACATGACAAACTACAAGTAATATCTAGAACAGTTCTAGTATTCACTTTAGTAGGTCTTGAGTTGAGAGGGCCCAAGGGGAAATCATTACCTTTGCCCTGTCTAGATGCTCTTCTTTTTTTGTCTTGTTCTTCTTTTCTTGATGATCCTTTTTGGAGCTCCCCACTCCCTGCTAGGGTATAATTTACATATTACTGCTTATATTGATACAGTTACTGAAACAACTTTAACTACAAAATTTTTATTAAATGCAATTTCTATCTCTAGTGTTGCTTATAATTTTATAGTCATGAAATGATGGCACTTGGAATAATTTGCTTGGATAATACTGTAAGTTTTGTAGTTTGTAAAGGGAGTAGTGCATGGTCTGTATATACCTAATAATCAGAACTTCCTTTTCGCTTTTTCTCTCTTTCTCACTGTCCCTCAGTCTTATTGTTTTCTTTTTTTCAAAAGAGACTATCCTTCGGGGTAAATGCTTGCTGAAAAAAATCTGTACCTCTGACACAGTAATCCCCAGAATTTAATGAATGCCATTGTTCTTTGCTAGATGTGACAGTGTGGTTGTTTCATGCTGTCTTTCATTTAAGCAAAACTAGCATAGTTGTTATCAATAATTGTTTAATGTTCCAGAAAATATCCTCATGCTGGATAGTTCAATGCCAAATGATATCTTGCTTCAAGTAAATATGATGCTTAATATAATATGCACTTTTTTGTGGACTAAAAAAAAAGCATAAATTTCAAGAAGTGTTTTCAACAACACTAAGATTCCACCTCACCCCAAAAAGAATGGCTGCTATCATGAAATCAGCCAATAACAAATGCTGACGGGGGTGTGGGGAGAAAGGAACCCTTCTCCATTGCTGGTGGGAGTGCAGGCTGGTGCAACCACTGTGGAAATCAGTATGGAGATACCTCAAAGAACCAGGACTAGAGGTCCCATTTGACCCAGCTATTCCTCTGCTGGGTATCTTCCCCAAAGAATTAAACCATGGTGATATATCTGCACCCATGTTCATAGAGGCACAGTTTGTAATAGCTAAAGCTTGGAAGCAGCCCAAGTGCCCATCAACTGGAAACTGGATAAAGAAGATGTGGCTTTTTTAATAAAATGGAGTACTACTCAGCCATAAAGAATGAAAAACTAGAGTCATGTATAGCTAAATGGATGCATATTGAGGCCATACTCTTAAGTGAAATAAATAGGACACACATGTATAAATACCACATAGTTTCTCTAGTGTGAGAAACTGATAGTGTAAATAAGGGTTAAAATGATTAAATTGAATAATTGATAATTTGAAATAGGAAAAAGGTCCAAAGACATAGGGGTGAAGAGAGGGGAAGGGGAAAGAAAAGAAGGGAAAGGAAAAACTGTGAGAAAAGAAGAAAAATGGAAATGAAATCTATGTAAATACAGAAGGGTGGAGGGGGTGAAGGGTGCACAGGGAATGAGGAAAAAATAAGAACCAAGATACATCATGAACAGGTACAAGCACCCAATGATAAATGTAAATGAATTGTATACCTAAAATGTACCTATGAAAGAAGCTAAGGAAAAAAAAAAAGTGTTTTCAGAGAAGTTTGTAGAACATCTTATAGACTTGCATTGAGCAGTTCAAATACCAGTAACAGAGACAACATGAAAAATGTCACAGCATTCTAATTTTGTTTTTCATTATTGGATACCCGATCTAGTAGGATGATACCAGAATTCCTGAACTATTTCTTTTATTCACTCTCTATTAAACCTGTCAGAAAAGGATGATGGCTAAGGGCATGGGGTTTGAATCAGAAGATTTCAACACAGCCTTATTAATTCTAGGTAATACTACTACTACCCAGGCGTTCTGAAGGGACAGAGGAAATGGGAGCTCACTTGTACCTCACACAATGATGCTAATAATTGCTCTAGTTATAATCACAATGGACATTTATTGAGGGCTCAATAGTACATATTATGCTAATAACTTCTATGGATTATCTAATTTACTCTTCACAACTTCCTTATTAACAAGCTACAGTTACTATTTTCATTATTTAATGAAGAAACTAAAGTTAAGTAACTTGTCCAAACTCACATGGACTATGTGACAGAGCCTGGGTCCAAACCCAGGCAGCCTGATGATATTACACTACACTATTCTGCTAAACAAGTATGATGCCACTGCTGTGATCCTTGTAAGCAGCTTAAAGCTGCTAGTCTAGTGACTAGACATTTAAGTTGAAATTCCTAACTTAAAGAACTAAACTCAGGAACCTCTCATTGCTGCTATTTGTCAAGTCTAAGCAGCAAGACAAGCATTATCCATAATTGGTTGCCACTCTCCTTGGGAAGGTAGTTTCACAAAAAGTATTTTCCATCATGAGAAACAAAAGATTTCATTATTTGTGAAATTGAAAGATGTGGAATGTTTCAGTTTCCATTCAAGGATTCTAGTTCCTCTCCTCACTTTCTTCCTTGGGAAGGATGAGTCAGGAGAGTGCTTGAGCCCAGAAATTCAAGATCAACCAAGGGAACATATGGAGATCTAGTCTTTAAAAACAAACAAATGCAAGAAACAAAGAGATGGAAAATGTGTTGTGCACATATACCAGCACCCCACAATGAATGTAATCATTTTATACTAATAAAAACTTAAAAATAAACATCTTTAAAATTCTTGACCTGGGTCAAAACACTTTAGATGTATTATTAATAAGTAATAAATATCCTTGTCTAATGCATCTATCTAAAAATTATAATAGAGCAAATAGCTATGGACTTAATTTTCAGTTTAAGCAACAAAATATTGAAGCAAGATATATCATGCACAAATACAAATTTCCTATGATGAGGTTGGGGATTTAGCTCAGTGGTTCTGATGCAAATTCCCTATAATGCATGTTACCATTATGTATATCTAAAATGTGTCAATAAATATTTTGCTTTTAAAAACATAAAAAATATAGGCCAGGGATTTAGCTCAGTGGTTCCGCCACCTGCCTCACAAGCGCAATGACCAGAGTTCAATTCCCCGTACCAAAACAAAACATACAAAAAAATAAAAAACTAAAATTAAGGAAGAAATAAAAACCATTATTAATGCAAAAAGAGAAACAATTAAAAATAAATAAGTAGCAATATTAGGATTGAAAATACAACCATTTTAAATAATAATCAAGGAATTATAGGTATTTATATTCTAATAAATTTAAACATTTCAATGAAATGAGCTATTTTCTGGAAAAAGACCATAACAAATTATTTTTCAAGCTTGTCAGAATTGTCGCTGCCTCAATATTGTTTAACTCCTGGTTCCTCTGCTGGGAATATTCTTCACCCAGAGAGCTGAATAGCCAGATTCCCTCACTTCCAACAGACCTGTCTTTAAATGTACCTTTTGTGAGGACTTCTCTGGCTGCACTTTAAATTTCAATCCTTCTCACAGATTTCACATGCCTTTTCTCTTGTTCATTTCTTTAATAGTGATCACTATCTAACATACTATTATTATACCTGCTTTTTAGTTGCTTCCATTAATATAATCTACAGTGGTGAAGATTAATTTTAAATTTCTTTTGTTCACTATTGTACCTTTATTACCTGTGTGCCTGGCACATAGGAAGTACTCAGTGAATATTTGTTAAATGAGTGAATTAAAAAGTTCTAAAAATGTCATATGTAATTAAATTTGTGTATGTGAATTGTGACCAAAAATTAATATTAGGAAGGCAAAGATGATTTAGCATCAGAAAAATCTATAAAACTAAAATATATTTATCATATTAAGAAGTTGGCAGAGAAATCCTGCTTCTCTCAATAAAACAGGAAAAAAAAACCCAAACTCAAAAATGCAAAAGAAGGGCCAGGGATTTGGCTCAGTGGTGCCCACATGAGAGCAATGTCCTGAGCTTGAACCCTGGTACCCCCAAAAAAGCAGCAGAAGAAATTTTTTTCTACCTAATTGGGTGAATCCATTAAAAATTATCAGCAAATATTTGTCTAAACATTGAAAGTTTAGAAATATTTCCATGAAGATAAGAAATAAGACATGGATGCCTCTGCTCATATTAATATTCAACATCAAACAAGTAGAACAGGAGTATTAAATAGCTGAGCAGGACTTGGCATGCCTGGACATGTAGGCACATCTTCCAGAGCTTGCATTTCTTGCCTTCTGCTGACCTGTTTGGCAAGAGTTCCTTGCCGAAACATCAAACAAAGCTTTTGATTGGGAATGGCTCTGAATTCTATTGCACAGTGAGGTAGTCTCATATGTTTTCAGAATCTTAGGCTCTTTTTCTATTTTAAGCTATGGGAAATTACTTAGTACGTGGAGAGACTTTATATGCCTGGTTTTATCTAACCATTCCACAGTTTATACACTATTCAGAATGTGCTTTGGAAGTTAATTTATATATTAACATCAGGCAAAATTGATATACAAATTATTAAATCAGTCTGTCTGCGAGGAGCAGAGAGCCTGTATGCATGGTTCCAAAGTAATGCCTGAGGAGACTTAACTGACCTTGATAGACAGTAAGAGGTTCATATTGATTGACACAGGTCTCACTTTAACTTGGTCTTAAATGCCCAGCAGAAAAGAAAAAACTAAAAGAGGTATAAAAATCATGTCATAGTAATAAAGCTAGATATAAAAGGGGTTCCAATTGATAACCCCTCCTGGCAGTTTACACCTACACCAGTAGCTGACCGTGGTTATGGATCATTAGAAAAAACTATGGTAGAATCTATAAGAGCTCAGCTAGAGTTTTATACTTCTTAGCAAAATTTGCTCTTCAAATTGTCTCTTATAACTAAAACTAGAGAGACTTATGACAAAGTATCAGACTTAGAGATAACCTCTATCAATGAAAGAATCTAAGAGCCAGCAGGTTACAATCACTATTTCAATTTCTAAGTGTTACTTTCTCCCCAACCTGCCCTTTCATTCTAGTGTGCTCATGCTTAGATTATGCACACTCTAATTTCTTAAAAGTTTTGTTTATTCTTGCCTAGAGGCTGTCAAACTCCAAGCAGTCATACAAATGAAATCAATGACAAACGTGCTAGACTTCTTTTAATGGGATTCACCAGATCAACCTTGTAAACAGCTCATAATTGCTAAACTGCACAATACAACTTCTATGTTGGATTCTGAAGTCACCTAAACCTTCCCCTTATCCTCTTTGTGGGATGCTATTACTAGTTCCTCCCAGTGGAAATACTTGTTGGTTATATTCATAGCAATCCTGCTGACGTTATAATTTGGCCCATGTATTCTTTTTTTTTAAATTTTATTTTATTGGTACATTTTAGGTATAAAATATGATGACATTCATCATTGAAAATTTGCACCTTTACCTAATTTCTCTTGGTTCTTATTTTTGGCCATTCCCCTGCCCTCCCTTCAACCCCTCCATCCCTCTCTATTTACAAAGACTTTGTTTCTAGTTTTTCATTTTCTCATATTACTTCCATTCCCTTCTTTCCTTTTCCTTACCCCTCCTACTTCCCCTTCCCCTTTGCCCCTTTTCTTCCTATTTCACATTATCCATTATACCTTTTAGTCCTTATTTACACTTTCAGTTTCTCACACTAGAGAAACTACTCAGCATTTGTTATTGGTTGATTTCATGATAGCAGCCATTCTTTCTGGACTGAGGTGGAATCTCAACATTGTTGTCATTTGCATCTCTCGATTGACCAGTGATGTTGAACATTTTTTCATGTATTTATTTGCTATTTCTACTTCTTTGTCTGAGAAATGTCTGTTCACTTCAGATGCCCATTTTTGGATTGGGTCTTTAAATTTTGGAGGTCTGATTTCTTTAAGTTCTTCAGAGAGTCTGGATAGTAGACTTTTGTCTGAGGAACAGCAGGTGAAAATTTTTTCCACATTGCTGGTGGTTTCTCTTGCTGTGCAGAAGCTTTTTAATAAGAAGAGATTCCAGTTGTTGATTGTTTGCGCTAGTTCATGGGCAACTGAGGTTTTGTTAATAAAATCTTTTCCTACACCACTGTCTTCAAGAGTTCTACCTGATCTGTGTTCCAGCTGGCTCAGATTTTCTATTTTTATATTTAGATCTTTAATCCATTTTGATTTTAGTTTAGTGCATGATGAGATGGCCCATGTATTCTTAACTGTTCCTTTGGATTTGTCTCCTCCAGATTCCATGCTATAAGCCTACCCAAAATGACAACGCCTGGCACCTATGGAGGGCCTTTAGATAGACCCTCTGTAGAGTAACTGACTGCTGATCACAACTACAACTGATCACAACTTCAGCCAGAAGTAGCCAGAATGGTCTTTGCTCTTTGCCCCCTCACACCAGTTAGAGGTTCTTCAGAGGGGGGAATATTGCAGATAGGTAAGTTTATTAGATATCTTGTAGGCAGATAGACAGAGCCAGCCCAGGAGGAGCCAACATGGCAGACAATCAAGACACATTCACTGAAGGCCAGCATTGTAAGAGAAGAGAAACTACTACACCCAGGTGCTTCCCCTAAGGATAAATAGGTATCAGCCACATGGGTGGGAGACAAAGATCTTCCAGGAAAGATCCTTGACCCACCCTTTTCCACTAAAAATCCTTGCTCATTCTTTGTATGCTTGCTATGTGACTTGTTTCCCCATTGGATCCCTATTTAATCAGTATTACCTAAGCAACTATACTTGTCATAATCTTATTGGTTTTCATAGTTTTGTCCACCTTGTGATTTCTCTCATTGGATCAATATTACCTGGGTGACTGTACTTATAATCTTATTGGTTGGCCATGGTTTTGTCCCACCTCATGCCTGCCTTGTAAATTTCCATTGGGCCTTATAGTTTTGTCCCACTTTATACCCACCTCACCACATGACATGGCTGTATAAAACATCTTTGAAAAGTGGGGTGGGCAGGCAATCCACTTTCCAGTCCCCCTTCTGACTCTCTTAGAAGCTATCTTTCTCTTAATAAATTTTCCTACTCTTAAAAAAAGCTCAGTCTGTCTGCATATTCTCTTTTTTTGAACAATTACTTTTTCCAAATACAATGGACCCTCAAGTTACAACCAGCCTGACATACCAACAACTTGGATTAATTAGGTTAACAGAAGATTCAACTGCCTCTTGTTATCTAAAGCGTGCTCCCAGGTAAACATCTAGATCTCAGCTGTATTGGTTTAGTTACAACCAGCCCTTGGGAAATGATTGAGTTCATAAGTCAAGGGTCCACTCTAATACCAGATAATGAGACAACTATTTGTGCCTTGCTAATAGAGGTCTGATAGAAAGCTAGCTGTCAAAAGAAATCTGAGGCTGCAAGGAAGAATGTTTCTTGAAATGTCTTATAGGCATAAGTTCCATTGAAGCAAAAAGAAAATTACTGGGTTTCTTCATTAGAGTGAAGAAATATAAATGTTCTGACCTAAAATGTGAACATTATTGTTTAATTTTACTTACCAATCTACAACAACTTGCAGCATGAAACTGCTCCTGTACATGTAGGATATGGGAAAACTCAGAGATGACCACAAAAACAAACAAAACCATTCAGGACAGGTATCACCATGTGGAGAGGAGTAACCTCAAAGTAGTTCTGCATTAACCTTTTACTGAAGGGGTTAGCTCTGAAAGCAAGCCACTGTTAGGCAAAATTATGAGACACCGTGACCTGAATTTGGAATTGTTTTACCTCTGAAGCCTCTCCTATGTCCTCTTCCCTTGTAATCCATATTCCATTGGTGTCCAGCACTGCCTTTCTTAGTATTTCAAATAGATTTGGGAAGTGCCCAGAACTTCCATACTTCCTATATTCTCACATTTAAATCCTGTTTCTGTAGTGCTGAGCTCTGAGGTGTTAGCTCTGAAATAAAGTAATTCCTTGCCAACTTGTTAATGAATGTGATATGCAGTGTAACTCTATAAATGTTGTCTAGAGTTTCTTTGTCTGCTCCATGGGCCTTTTCACACATCCCACCTCTCCTCTAACATCAGCACCTTTCAGGAACTATAGAGGCTGCGGCACTACAGCAGAACTCTGGGGCCAAACTCAAATCTAAGAACCAGCTGTATTACACCTAGTGTAATGTAATCCTAAATATTACACCTAGATGTAGGAGATCCAGGTATTTGGGAAATAGGTAAATATTGCTGTAAGAGTGACAAAGTACCTGATAAGCTATGTATATATGAAGCAATAAATCCTTCTGGAGTCTTTCACTAGAAATGGTATAAAGAGGAAACAGTGAATTCAGTATTATTGACCTCTAAGGTCTACACATTGTCTTCTCAGAACAAAACAAAAGTATCAACTATGTTGACCTTGTCTTCTTGAGTACTTCAGAGGACCTAGCAGTAAAAAGATCACAGACAAATTATAATATTGGAAAAAATACTTTCTGTGGCTCAGAGCCCTGAGAGCACTCTGAATGTCATAATAATTCTATAAACTCTATCAAACCTCAGAGAGGATTATCCTGGGATTTGAGAAAGGGAGAAATGCTGTAGTTACTGACAACCCCAGGAAGTCACCTTTTTCTTTCCTTGAAAATAATGTTAGACAAACCACACCAATATCTTTTAAGCAGATAATAGTCAGAAAGAATGTAGAAATAAATTTTAAATGCATATTGAAAGATGAAATTATTCTTGTTAAATTTTTCAAAAGGGTAACCAAGTGGCATTTCCCTAGAATTTAGAATAAAGCCTGGATACCTGAAGTCTATTTGTTTTTTAAGCTTAAATTAAAGACTTTAGAGCATGTCTTTGAGAGCTAAATCCAAAGTAAATCCAGCAGAGAAGAGGATTATAGTGTAAATATACAGATGTTTGGAATGAAGCTTTTTTTTCTCTCTCAGAAGTAATATGTACATGAAAGAAGATTGACTGGTGAATAGATGTGGATTTTAGCCTGATCTTAAAACTATCTCTGTAATATTTTCATTTTCTCTTAAAATGTGTATATGTACGCATTTAATAAAAAATAATTGTATTAGCGTTTCATCATTAGATATTTATGAGGAGAAGGAAGTTTACCTGTCTTATAGTTTTGGAGGCTCAGAGTCCATGACCAGGTTGGAGTATGGTGAAGGTGGGGATGGTGGCACATCATGGCAGGGACATTTGTGTGTATTTGTGGGAGAATTTACACTGCCAAACAACCACTGAAACACTGAGCACCCACAACTTTTTCCAAGGGCATTTTCCAATGACCTATAGATCTCTCACTAGGCTCCACCCCCAAAGGTTTTACTATCTCCCAATAATACCCCCTAGAAGACCAAGCCTTTAGTCACAGTGGACTATTGGGGACCAAAAATCATTTTCAAATCATAGCACTAATATATAATAAAATGAATAGAAAATGTAAAGTGTTTAGGTGACTTTTTCCTCCATTAGAAAGTCACAGTGACCACTGCAACCTTTCATTCTGAGATGTGATAACATTAACATAAACTAACAGGAGCAATATTGTATATTTTGAACTTCTCCTTTTGAGATAGACTGTGAAAAGTATTAGGACATACCACTCGGAAATTTGTCACTTTGGTATTTTGATTATTTTGAGCTGCAAAACACTGGAAAACAACAGATTCAGGAAGGACTTTCTGCCCTCTTCCTTTCTACCTTAAATTGAAGCATATCTTCTCATAAGAACAGTGACCTTCTTGTACCAGGAGGAGGTGAACATTTTTATCACCGAAGATGGGGAATCAATACCAAGGTAAGTCTGTACAAACAACTCTTCCTAAAATAACCCTTTTTTGCCTTAGTTTCCTCTATATATTTTGTTGTTGCTTTCTCATAATTTATTACCTCTAGCCAAGACTCCTTTTTAAAAAATCTTTCCACTTACTCATTATTTACTGCTCTTTTTAGAATTTTATATAAGACCCAGGGTCTAATTGCTTCCTTGGAATTTTCACTTCCTTCTTCAAAGCTCCTTGTGCCACATAAAAATATTAATATCAAATAAGTTTATATGCTCTTTTCTTGTTAATCCGTCTTTTGTCATTTTGATTCACACAGACTTCAGCTACAGAAAGTAATAAGTACAAAATGTCTTTCCTCCTCTAAAACTATAAGAGATTTACATGTAAACTTCAAGTTTCAAATGGCAAAAGTGTTAATCCATGATTCTGCCCTCATGAAATTCTTATCTTAACGGATATTCTTGGCCTGTAAAGAAAACTAAGATCAATTAACTTTTAAAAAGTAGGTAGCTGGGCATGGTGGTCCATGCCAGTAATCAAAGCACTTGGCGGGGCTGAGGGAGGAGGATCACCTCGAGTTCAAGGCCAGCCTGGGCTACACAGTGAGTTCAAGGACAGGCTGAACTATAGCAAGACCCTGTCTCAAAAAACAAAACAAATATAAATTAAAATAAAAAGTGGGGGGAAGAGATTTATTGTCTTATATAATTGAAAAGTACATTTGCCTTCTCCATAATTAAATCAAGGAGTTTAAAAATTGTCATTGGAACTTAATCTCTTCATCTTTGCAACTCATGGCTCTGCTTTTGTTCTTGGTTTGTTTTGCTCTCAAGTAGACTTTCTCTTATGATACCAAGATGAACACCAGAAGCACCTAACGAATATCACTCCCAGCATAACAACCATAGAGGAAAAAGCAATTCTATTTTTCACTTGTCCCTGCCAAAAACTTCAGTATTGAGTCTCATTATGAGCACAAAACCATTGAATTCATTGCTATACCCATCATGGAATTAGCATGGTGACCAAGGGTATATTTGCCCACTTAGTAAAATGACCTAAAATCTAGGTCATTCACCATTCTCTGGAGCTCAGAGTATGTCACCTCCACACAGACCACATGGACTGAGGGTAAGGGAAAAGTGGTTCCTCAGAGGAGAATAAAAATATACTACAGAAGAAGAAGAAAAAATAAATGCTAAACAAATACAAATAACAGATGTTTACCACTTCCTCATACATAACCTAATCACATCCACCTTTAAAGGTTTGAAACATTCTTTCTTCATCAATACTCTACCACAAAATCCCAATTGGACACACATATTTAACAATTGTAATCATCAATACTACCTTGGAACATTTCCATCATCATTATCTTTTATATCTTAAATCTAGTATCAATAGTAACTGTTGTATAACTAGAAAAAAAATCATAATTTCAGTCACAAATTATAGATATGACAAAGGAATAATAATATGATGGGTTACATGGTTTGTACATCAGCTCAAGAACTCCAGTTCTTGTCATTTCTTAACACTATCATCTTCAACATTATTGTCATCCTCAGAATGGGAGGATGATCATCAATATGACAGTGGACAGAAGATGAGAAATTTGTCTTCTTGTGATTCTGTCTTCGGAGAAGGGAATTTTTTCTCAAAAGCATACCTTCTAAACAGATGAATGTTTATTCCATGATTATTCCTGAAACAATCACTGACAAGAGAAACAGTCTACACACAGACCAGTTAGATTCACCTGTGGAATACTTGCTTCCCAGTAGTCACACCTACGTAGAGGTGGGCAATAACTTGCACAAAACTGAGATTTCTGTTATGAAAAAATAGGGAAAATAGATGCTGACTAAACAAAAAGTAAAAAACCAGTGTCTACTGCACCTCCCCTCTAGAATCATAGGAAGTTTTAACCAATACATACTTTGTATAACATTTTAAAAGCACTCATTTTACAGGTGAGATAACTGAGACCAAGAAAGATTTAAAATAAAAAATGTGGTTTATATGCAGGTAGAGCCCAAGTATGGCTGTCTCCCTTCATTAACTAGATTGTAATCTATTTGAAGAGTGGGATGATATTTTTGCATTTGAACCACATTAGAATGGTTCCTATGCTTGAATATAGTTCAAAATATATATTGTTAATTTTCTTTGGAATAGATTAGATTTGATATTGTTTTATGTATACGTAGTAAATTAGGCTTTTTGAAATTTCTAATTTAGAAAATATAAACCCTTTCTCGAACATCCCATAACTTGACTTATTTGATGAGAAAAGTATATCTTAAATAATAAAAATGTCTTTGGTCATAGATTGTGTGATTGTCTATATAGAGAAAGCAAAAGAATAAACCAAAGCAACCTCCTGAAACTCATAAGCAAGTATAACAACATTATAAAACACAAGGTTAATAAACAAAAGTCTATTATTTTCTTATATAACAACAATGAACAGTGACATTTGAAATTTTAAAAAAATTTATATTAGCAACCTTCAAAATAAAATACTTAGGTATAAATCTAACAATATATAAGATCTACATAAGAAAAGCTACAATTTTCTGATTAAAGAAAATTTTAAAACAATAAATGGAAAAATATTTTATGCTAATGGACAGAAAATCTCAATATTGTTGAGATGTCATTCTTCTTAACTTGATCTATAGCTTCAATGCAATCTAAATCAAAATCCTAACAAGGTTATTTTTTAGGTAACAATAAACTGATCTGAACTTTATATAGAGAGGCAAAAGACCCAGAATAGCCAACATAATGTTGAAGAAGAACAAAGTTTGACTTGTTTGGATTGACTTTTCTTGACTTCAAAACTTACTAAAGAGCTATATTCATAAAGACAATGTGGTATTGGTAAAAGAATAGAAAAATAAATCAATGGAACAGAGTAAAGAGGTCACAAATAGACCCATATAAATATAGTTAATTGGTCTTTCACAAAAGAACAAAGATAGTACAACAGAAAAAGCAGTTTTTTAACAAATGATATGGAAACAACTGGATTTCCACTTGGAAAAAATAAATGAAAGTGGACACAGACTTTATATATTTCACACACGAAAACACTCAAAATGGATCACCAACCTAAATTTTTTGTTTTGTTTTGTTTTGGTACCTGGGATCAAACCCAGGACCTTGCACTTGTGAGAAAGGCACTGTGCCACTCAACTAAATCCCTGGCCCCTCACCAACCTAAATGTAAAATGCAAAACTATAAAACTCTTAGAAAATAACACAGGTAAAAATCTAGATGATCTTGGGTTTGGCAATAACTTTTTAGATATGACATCAAAGTCATGACCCTGAAAGAAAGGACCAAAAAGATGGGCTTCATTGAATTTTAAATTTCATACTCTGCAAGACATTGTCAAGAAAATGAAATGACAAGCTGGATACTGGAAGAAAATATTTGCAAAGTACATATCTGATAAAGGATTGTTATTGAAAATACACAAACAACTCAAAATTTATTTATTTATTTATTTATTTTAAATTTTATTTGTTTATTTTTTTGGTACCAGGGATCAAACTCGGGTCCTTGCGCTACAACTCAAAATTTAACAATGAGAAAATAAACAATCCAATTAAAAAATGAGTCAGACTTTAAAAGTACCTCAGTAAGATATCACAACATATCTGTTCAAATGGCCAAAAGACAGAACACAGACATCAAATGCTGGTGAAGGTGTAGATCAGCAGGGACTCTCATTCGTTGCTAGTGGGAATGCAAAATGGTACCACTGCTTTGGAAGACAGTTTGGTTGTTTCTTATAAAATTAAACATACACTTACCAGGTGATCAAGGAATTGTGTTTCTTGGATTTACTGAAAGGAGTTGACAATTTATGTCTACCAAAAAATTCTCATAGGGGTGTTTATAGCATAATTGCCAAAACTTGAAATTAACAAAGATAACCTGCAGTAGATAAGTAAACTGTGGTATATCTAGATAAAGGGATATATTTAGCACTAAAAAATGATCTATCTAGCCATGAAAAGACAAGGAGAAATCTTAAATGCATATTACTAAGTGAAAGAAGCTGATATGAAAAGACTTTTGTTTTAGACCATCTTGCACTGCAATAACAGAACACCTGAGAGTGCATAATTTAAAAAGAATAGATTTATTTTTTGCAGTTCTGGAGACTGAAAAACCCAGTATCAAAGGGCACATCTGGTGAGGGCCTTTTTGCTGCATCATAACATGTTGGAAGACATCACATAATGAAAGAGACCAAGACATCAAATTTCAGCTTTAGGCTGAATTTTTATAATCATCTTTAATCCATTTCTTAAGGGTAGAGCCCTCATGTACTAAACATTTCCAACTAAGCCACACCTCCTAATTCTGTTGCACTGGGGATAAAGTTGCCAACACATGAATTTTGGAGAACACATTTAAACCACAGCATTCTATCCCTGGTGCCAAAAATTTGTGTTCTTTTCACATGTAAAATATACCCCCTTTCATCTCAATAGCTGTAAAGCCTTAACTAATTCCATCACCAATTCAAAAGTTAAAAATCTAGAGTCTCATCTCTAAATCAGATATGAGTGACAGTTCATCCTGAGGCAAATGCTACTCCAGCTGAAAGGTTATGAAATTAAATGGATTATCTATTTCCAAAATATGATGATTGGCCAGGCATAGGGCATGTTTTCCCATTCCAAAAAGAACCAATAGACAAGAAGAATAGAGTAACTGATTTTAAGTAAATCCAAAACCCATTATTTGTGAAAAATAATATTAAATCTTAAGATGCCAGAATAATCTCTTTTAACTTCATGTCCCACATCAGGACATACTGGGGCAGGGTTTGGACCCCCAAGGTCTATGGCTTTGCAGGGTTCAGTACAGCCAGAGGCTCACAAAGGTGGAAGTCTGTGCCTATAGCTTTCCTCTGGCTACAGCTGAATGTCAGTGTTCCCACAGTTCGATTTGGGAGCCTGTTCCACTCCTATGGCTCCAACAGACATTGGGCTAGCAGAGAATCTCAATGCTATAGGATGCTGGACTTTGCCCTAATGAGGTTTTCTATGGTTGCTCTGACCCTGCAATAAGTTTGCCTGGGCCCTAAATCTGTCTGATGCATCCTTTGAAATCTAGGTGAGAGGCAAATGTGACCCCATAGCTCATGCATACTGTGAACCTGCATAGTCAGCGCCAAGGACATCACCAAAGCTTACCATTTGTACCCTTCAAATTGATGGATGCAAGTCTCTCCTGGGTCTGTTTCATCCATGCCTGGGGCTGGGTTAGCAGCACTGCACCAGAATGCAGAGAGCAGAGTCCCTAGGCAGCCCTGAAGAGCAAACCCTGTGGTCCCACAGGCTCCTTTATGGAAGACTTGCCCTCACAGTCCAAGCTTGCCTCAAGGATTTCTGGAATGCCTTCAAGATCATTCTCCCATTGCCCATTTGTCTCGCACATGTTCACTTGCTCTTTTGTCATATTATGAAACAGTAGGAAGCCTCTCACCCTCTACAGCAGGAAGGCAGTAGAAGATGGACCATAATAGTCTACAATAAAGAAAATCAAGGAATAAAATATAATATTTAATTAACTATAATAATATTTATAGCAAGATTTAACTGTAATAAACTAGTTAAAAGACAAAACCAAAAAACTTTGTACATGAAGCCTGTGTCTTATAGAGTCCCTGACAATTAATGGATTCAAATACGTGTTGATTGCATAGCTTAGACTACATTCTCACTGCCAATACTACACATTCACAATTGTTTCAAGATATTGATGTCATTTTTGTCTTGTAACTTCCTGGTTTTCAATCATAAAGTCTTTACTAGATTTGGGTTCAACTTAACTGATGTTCTTCCTGCCACTGATGTTCCTCCAGATAAATAAAGCAATATACATTCATCATTGTACATGTAGGTGGTGACTGCATTTATATATTCTAGTGACATGTTCTTACAATTATAAAAGACATATAAATAGTAAACATCTTTTATAGTTGAAAGGTTAATTCTTCTAACAGCCTCAAAGCTTCTCCTCAATTATATATATCAAGGTAGGGAACTTATTACAGAAAATGACTCTCTAGGTATGTAGAGTAATAGCCTTATTAAGAATGTTGCAAAAAGAAAATGCTGACATAATGCAAGGAGTAAATAAGATAACTGGATATACTTGTTTTATTACCTTTAATAATAATACATATAAACACGTTACTCTTCTTGATTAGGATAGTGGGATAGGAGGAGCGGAATATTTTATTCAGTATAACTTTCTATAAGTCATCTCCAGTAGGTGAAATAAAATTCCTAAAATTCTCAGCAGCAAAATTTGGGTGAAACAGCAAGGACTACATAGTCAAACAGCCCTGGACTTAAATCCTTATGCCATTTAGTAGCTATAAAATATTGAATCAATTTACTTAGTCTTCCTTATATATTGTACTTTTCCTTTCCTTCCCCCCTTCCCTCCATCCCTGGATCCCCTTCTTATCTCAGTTTATCAATCTGTAAATAGGGGCATAACTATTATGTTGATAGTGTGGTTGAACAAGTGAAATGAAATGACATGCACAGAGTGCTTATAGTCCAGTGCCTGGTAAATGACAGATACTCAACAAATGGGTAAGTTAGAATACCAGCTACACTGCAGTTAAAGTGAGTTAAATAGTAGTTTATTTCTCTCAGTGGTCCAACACTGGTGAGTGGGCTTTACTTGGTGACATCACCTTGAGACCATTGTCATTCTTTGGATCAAGGATCCTGCTAGTTGTAGCTATTTCTAGTAAGTGGAAAGAAGGAAAGATGAAGTCCTAAGCATGCAGTAAGGAAAAGATGCTTAACCTGTCCACATCATTTCCACTCATATCCCATCAATAAAACCTAATCTTCTGTAGGCCACATCTCCGTGCAAGAGATTCTGAGCAATCAAGTTGAGCAACCATGTAACTAGCCAAAGTTCAGGTGTTTTCTTACTAAATGGAAGAGAGGTTACCAGTCTCCACCATAGTAACTAGTTTTATTGCAGCAAACAAATCATAAAAGATATTCTAATGAAGTTGTCAGAATAAGATAAGTAGACTACAAAGTACCTGAGTGTCTTGACAGATGATTCAGTTGTGAGTAATTACAGAGCCAACAATATTAAAAAATACATGCATTTAAGAACCTTTATTTTTTGTGGGTACTGATATCTTCAATCACTCACACTTGGTTCCTGAGCCACATGTGAACAATACAGAGAGACAGCAACAGATAGTTGGGTCTGATAATAGTTACTGTGTTGTGTTGACCATGATTCAAGGGGAGTCCTAGGATCTCAGCCTTCTCTTAAGGCCTTTCACATTGGATTCTGCACTGGCTTTCTTATGAAATCTTTATTCAGTCCTGAACATATACTTGACTAGTGTCACAGTCTCCACCATAGGTCTTTTAGCACCTTCCATTAGGAAGCTGTGTCCTTATCTCTTTATATTCCCAGCTGTTAGCTAGCTTGCTACAAAATAAATCCCAGGAACTAAAACTACAATATTGCTCTCTCTGAGTTTTACTACTCCCTGGTTTTGTACTTCTACTTCCTGTTAGATAAAACTAACTTGGATATTAATACGATCTAGAAGCAAGCTTATTATGCTTTTTGGACTTGTCGTATTGGGCATTGACTATAAAGCTACTGAAACTCAGTGTGCTTAAAGTGAGGTAAAAAAGGACACTTCAACTGCCAAATCCACTAATACTAATACTGGATTCTTTCCTCTGCTGGTCTCTGTCACTAAGGTCTCAGCATGCCTTTCAATTATACCTACTTGGATAATGACTAGAGTATATAGGAAGCTTCAGGAAAGAAGGCCAGGGGCTCTGAAAATGAAGAGTGGCAGTTCCTTGAGAACCGGCTGGAGTAAACTTGGATTGACACTAAGTTCCATGACTGAAGGAATTCTATCTGTCTTATTAATCAAATATTTCCAATGCCCAGCATAACTTTAATACCTAGAAAGAGCCAATATTTGCTGATTACTTGAGGAAGGTACTAAGCAGAAATGCAAGTACGAATAAAGGAAAAGTCTAATTATAAGAACTAAGGCTATAAAATACACCAGATATTCTCTATCTGCCAATATCTAAAAGAAAGAAAGCTGCCCTTACCACCAAGTCTTGCCCCATATCTAGGCAAGCACCAGAATCAGCTACGTAATTTATAGAGCCATGTATAAAGTGAAAATATAGAAATTTTGTTCAAAAATTAAGAATTTGACAGTAATAATACAGTATTAAATGGAGTATGCAGAGCTCTCAGAGACTAGGACCCTATGAGACTGCACAAGTTACATGCCCTTTTTATTGGTCACTTTCTCGTAACTGGGAGAAAATACCTGACACCTACAATTAAAAAGAGAAGTTTATTTTGGCTCACAGTTTTAGTGGGTTCAATCCATGGTTGGCCAACACTAAGCCAGAAACAGGATGATAGATGGAACAGGGAGAGGAAAGCAGTTCACATCATGGTGAACAGGAAGTAGAGAGAGGAAAGAGGAGCCTGGGATGAGCCTGGGACAAGAATATACCCTTCTAAATTATGCCCTCAATGACCCGTCCCATCTGACCAGGATGCACCCACAAATATGAGACTTTGGGGGACATTTTAAATCTAAACTATAACACTCATGATATCCAACAGTGTCTTAACGTAAGTAACCCTGCTCCCCAGACACAGCTGACCGAGCATTAGATCTTCTCTGTAAAATTAGACCTAAGAGATAAAAATTTAGCCAGTTAAATGGAGTTGGGCACTGGACTGCAGATGTTGATGTGGTGTAAGAGTTGGTGGCCATTTTCAACCATACATTTCCAATAGCCATGTGCATACAGTTCTAATAGCAGAAAAGAAAAAAAAAACAGTTTAAGGAAAGTTGTAGAATGTGGCAGCATAAGATAAAATAGTCAAGATACCATGGGACCACACAGACATTAGCTATCTGATGAATTCTCAGGAGACCTGATTGTATTGTTCATTTTCTTGTTCTCTTGAGGCCCAGCTGGTTTTGAAATAATCCCCGGTGCCCTTCTAATCAGCTCATTTCTTGAACTATTGGAGTAGTGGTTGTGGTGGGGGTTTGTTTTGCTTTATGTTTTCTTCTTTCTACCTGTATATCTCTGACAACCAGGAAGATGTAATAAGTCAATAGTGTCACTTCCCAATGGATTGAGTTAGAATTTCTTAATCTGTGCCTGTGATAGAAACCCTAGTAAGACTGAGCCCACAAATGGCAGTTAAGTGACCCAGACAGAGGAGAAAAATGGCCAGGAGAACTCCTTTAGCTGTTCTGGACTAGTAGCTAAAGCTGGTTAGTTAATGGAACAAGGGATGAGGTAGAAAATCACTTTTAAAAAGATATGTTTTAAGTATTTCATGAATTTAAAACACCTAAATTGATACTTGTGCAAGAAATTTTATAACATAGGGCCGTCGTTTATTTTTATTTTTAT
>NW_004624750.1:27649160-27666290 GCF_000247695.1 Heterocephalus glaber | reverse complement strand
CATGAAGTTCCTAAGGTGCTCTTTGTCATGAAAGTATCTTATTTCTCCATCAATTTTGAAAGATAGTTTTGCAGGGTACATAAATCTGGGTTGGAGGCTGTTTTCCTGTAGGGCTTGGAATACATCACTCCAAGCTCTTCTTGCCTTGATGGTTTGCATTGAGATGTCTGCTGTGATTCTGATGGGATTTCCTTTTATGTGATTTGTTTCTTTTCTCTAACTGGTTATAGAACTTTGTTCTTCTGTTGGGTTTCTGGAATCTTAACTCTTATATGCCTAGGTGTATTTTTTTTTTTGATCAAGGATAGTTGAAGTCTTATATGACTCACTTATCTGTATGTCAAGTTCTTGTCCCCTACTTGGGAAGTTTTCTGCCATCACTTCTCTGACCAGGTTTTTTTATGTCATCTGCAGTCTCTCCTCTTTCTTCATTGACTCCCATCAGTCATGTTATTCTTCTTTGCATCATCTAGCACTGCTGGATTGAGTTCTCATAGTCTCTTATTAATTTAAAGAAATTTTTCTCTTCCTGGACACTAATTGCAATCTTATCTTCTATATCTGAAATTCTGTCCTCACATTGGCTCATTTTTCTGTGTAGACTTTCAGTGGAGTTTTTAATCTCCTGGAAATCTCTTTGCATGTGTTTTATGGAATCCATTTGTTTCTTATGTGGGATTCCATCATGTGCCTCAGCTCATCTATTTTTTTATCTGTGTCCTCTCTAGATTTATTAATCATGTCTTGGACTATGGGCACAATCTCTGCTGTTATGTGATAAATTATTTCTGCTTTCATTTTTTCAGATCCTCTTTTGTTGCCAGTTCAGCAAGTCCAGGTGCTTGAGTATCAGAGTTTTCCATCTCGTTTCCCTTTGTGGTTGCTTTAGGTGATTGGAAGTCTGGTTTTGGGACTTGTTTACCTGTTTTCTCATTTCAAAGGTGGGGGGAGTGATGTGTGCTGCTGACGCCTGTGCGGCTCACCTCCTCTGTGCTGGGCACAGTGGTACAGTGGCCCGGAAGGTTTACCTCCTCTGATCTCTTTTTTCTTTTTCTCTCTTCCTTTTCCCTTTTCTCTCTCTCTCTCTCTCTGTGTGTGTGTGTGTGTGTGTGTGTGCGTGTGTGTGCGCGCGCATGTGTGTGTCTTGCTAAAGATCAAACCCAGGACCTCACAGATGCTAGAGAAACTATTACTAAATTCTACCCCTATACCTACTGATTTGTTCTTTATCACTCTAGTTTTGTCTTTTCTAGACCTTTGAGTAAATGCAATTATACAATATATAGTGTTTTATACTATATTTTTTCACTTAGCATAATGTTTTTGAGAGTTACCAATGCTGTTGCATGAATTAGTAAATCATTCCTTTTCTGAGTATTATTTCAGTTTATGAATTTAGAATAATTCTTTTACCTACCACATTCACTTTTTGATGAACATGGATCATTCTCAGTTTAGAGCTATGAATGAAGCTTCTAAGCATCCTTATGAGTAAGTCCTTGTATGGACCTAAATGTTTATATTCTTAAAAGTAAAATGGGTAGGGTTATGGTAAATTTTGTTTATCTTTTAAGAAGGTGTCAAAATATTTTTCTAAATTAATTGCATTTTTTTCCATTCCTATCAGCAATGACTAAAATTGTTCCAGTTGTTCCACAGTCTCACCAATACTTGCCAATGGCAACTTTTTAATTTGGTTGGTCTACTGAAAGTGTGGTGATATCTTAAATCATTCTAATCTGCATTTCCTGAATGACTAACATTATGTGTCTTTTCATGCATTATATGTCTTTATTATTTTTTTCTGAGACTAGCTATAGATAGCCATCTTTGTTTCTTTTCTATAGTAAACTTTCCATTTAAAGCTTCTGCAAGAAAACCCATGATGTTGCCTCAGTTTTTATTTCCATTATCACTGAAGCAAGGACCTATGTTAGCCAGTGACCACATCCTGGAGCCCACAATAAGGCTGCTCTATCCATGCTGCAAAATTCACACAGACCCCCAAATTTAATCAGTCATGAATGCTACTGGAGAGAGCAGACAGATGAGTCCTTTTGCATGGATGGGAGCCCTATAGTCAGTTTTCCAATCTGTTTTTCCTTTCCCTCACCTCTACCTTGGATATCCTGGAATGCCAGGACTCATTTAATATATGGAATCTGATCAATCCTGTAATTGTGCCTTCTGGGAATTAAAATTAATCAGGAATTGTGTAATGTTGTTTTGGAGGGGTATTGGTTCTTTCTCTCAAAATCCTGAGTTGGGGTCAGATCTTCCTTTGGGTGGATGTGCAGTGGATTCAAGCCTCTTAGACTTTCTTGTGTTTCTGCTGCTGACCTTCACCACAGCAACACAAGTTGCTGTGTGTGATCTACCCAGATCATTCTCTTTTCCCTCCTTTCTCTTTCTTTTCTCTCCCATTCTGAGTGAGTCTATTGGCTTCTCAGAGAAACCAAGATATTTGAGTGAATATTATGATTTACTTAAGGATAAAGAAAAGAAACTATTTCTATCTTGGACACCTAAGGAAAATTCTGGTTATTGTATATGAAAGTGCACTCTGATTTATTGTAATTTTAATGTGTTTTATATGTGCTTTTGTTGGTTATTCTGGTGCTTAATCTGTGTTTATTACAATTAGTTTGGTAAAGATTTTTTAGAAGTATGTTATGGCTGGGAACAACTGAAAATTTGATTCAAAACTCACCAGAGGGGAACTTCCCCCAAAGTTTCTAAAAGTAACTTTAGTGAGGGTATCTGCAGCTGCTTCAATTTTCTATTTTTTAACACATTCTATGCATTTTTATTTTTCTTTCTTTTAGTTCCATGTGCACATAACTATTGACTACAATTATAAGGTTAAGATAGAAACTTTTGGTTGTTTTTTCTCCTGTTATTTTACCTGGAAACAGCAGATCTTCAAGGGTTAACCAAATCACTTAGAACTAAAGGGGAAAAAAAGCAGGGAATTTTCTCCTAGTAAACGATGGGGGCTATAGGACTGTTGGACAAATCTCTCCTATGGCTACAAAAAGCAGCTGCCCAAATCAATTTGTTTCAGGTATCTCCATGATTGGTGAATCCCCCAGCTTTCCCCAAAGACCTATGATCCCACTTCCCCAACACCTACAACACTTCCAATTTCTACCCATTTACTTTCACTGTGGAAGAGAAAATGCATTTGAGAAAAGGATCAACAACCCAATAGGGTAAATCTTGCAGATGTGCATACCAGAAACGTCAGTGTTTTGGGGTCTTGAACAGTGAGGTGAGGTGGCATGAGACAGTCAAAGGACTATATTTCCCAGCTTCTCCTTTTGGAAAATTTGTCATTTAAAAAAAATGTTCTATTTGGTTTTGGTTTCCTTTGGCTGTTTGTTTTGTTTTCCTTAAAATCTAAAGTGGGCAACTTGATTTTGATATCATCCAAGAGTGCACTGAGACATGTCTTAGCTGACTGACCAACTTATAGCTATAAACCTGTGACTAATAAAAAGGTGATTTTATTTTGTTATACTCCACAGCTATGATATCCTTTGAGATTAAAACAATAATCTCAAAATGGGTCCTGAGGGCAGCATTTTACAAAATTTTAAACTGTACATGGAATTCTTAAAAATAGTGTTTTGTAAGGACACTGCTGGTCTATGTTTTTGGCAGGGATATCTCCTGCACCTTTTAACATCATTGAGTTTCAGATAAGATATTATGGCCACCAAGTTTGGTAAATTCACTTTTGGATTCTATGGCTTAAATTAATATTTTGTCTTTAACATGCCCGGTTTAACATTTTTTTGTAAACAACTTTAAAATAATTCTTAACTTATGATTGCAGGGTTAACTTTCCCTTCTGCTGCTGTTTGCTTATTCTGGGATAATTTGGGAATACAAGTTTACTCAAAAGTCTGTTATTTTAGCCAATTCTAATTGAAAGGTAACATCTGTGTGTTAACTGTTGCTCATTTGTGACTAAAAAAAGAGAGGAACATTTAAAATTCCAAGCAGCTATAAAGATTATATGACATTTATAAATAAACTTGTTAAAGTTACCCAAATACCCAAATGGTTTCATTTTGCCATAAATGTAATTTGAGTTTCTTTTTATAAATTGACAAATTTGTTTTGTTATATTATTCTATCTCATAGTTGGAATTCTAACACAAATGCTATATAAATTGGGTTTGTGTCTATGTTCCAAGTATAGCAATTTGACTGTAAGATTTTTCTTTGACCAAAAACATCTTTAAGGAGCTGCAGATTTAGCTCAGGGATGCTGCCACCTGCCTCACAAGCACAAGGTTCTGAATTTGATCCTTCTTTAAATGATGACTAGCCTTATCTGATGTCTGTTAATAGTAATTTTAAAATAATTCTGAAAAAGTAAATTCAGTAGATGTAAATGAGATAAATGTTCCTAAACATTTATAATAAAACATCTGGGTTAAAAACTAAATATAAGCCACCACCTGCTTCGTAAGTGAAAGGTCCTGAGTTCGATCCCCAGTACCAAAAAACAAAAAACAAAAAACTAAGTGTAAGCATTCTTGGCTTCTTAAAGTCTATAAAAAGATAATATGTTTGGGTCTATTAAATGCATTTTCATAAACTGTTGATGCATACAAAGCTTGAAGATTGTTTTCTTCCTTGGTCTTCACTAAACATAAAATTATTAAGAATTCAAATTCTAATATATAATTCTATATGTAAAATAGGAAGGGTTTAAACTGTGTCTTGATTTTTATCTTTATCTTCTTTAGAAACTTGATTGAATTGTCTTAATTCTGAAGTTTTGTAAGAATTGTTTCAAAGTGAAAGTGTAATTGTAAAGAATGTTAATACAAAAAAAGCCATATATAGGAGACAGGTAAATATAAACAGGTTATAGGTAGAGTGATCTTTTTAATAAGAAAGGTTCTAAGAAAAGAAAATGCTTTAGGAAAAAAACAATTTTATATAATAAAATAAGATTTTTATCCTAAATTTCTGCACTGCTCCAATATAGACAGAAAGACAAAATAAAAGCAAGGAAGTTGTAGAGTGTCTGGACAAGTCACATAGCATTTATAAAGGACAGATGTAAAATACAATTTTTATATGTGATAAACTTAGCTCTAATTTAAAAGGTTATTTAATGGACTCTCTAAAACCGAAGGAGACTGTATTGATATTAAACAATTTATTTTTCTACATTTAAAGCAACAGACTTTTCTTAAAATATTGGCCTACTTTTAATAACATAAAGGACTGGCTTAAAAAAGAAAAAATATTGTTTGTTAGACATTTAATTACTTGAACAAAATGAGTCTTAACAGAGTCAGAGTTTGTCTAAGTGTCTGTTCGTTGCAATGTCTTAAGTTAACACTATATAATTCTGGCTAAATCAGGTTATGACTGATTAAATAAACAATTATTATCCTAAGTTATTATAGTATGTTTTATACTCTACATATCTATATTTTGTAGATATGTATTGATACTCTTCTAGATATTTGTGTAATTCTGAGGACTAAATATGTCACATGACTAAGTTTTGCCTAAATATTTTGCAAAATTTGTAAAACTAAAGTACAAAATTTGATACAGGCAAGGTAACCATTAACTGCTCTCTTTTGTATAATATGCATTGCATCTGGACTTTAAGCATATAAAATGATCAATAAAGCATTTGACATTTCTGTTTCTTATATTAGGAACCATCCAGATTAAAAAGGGTCCAATCATTTGGACAGTATGTCATGTAAAACTTGGTCTACATCTATTGGTTTTGACTAAATAACATTTTGTTATAGTATAAGTGAGTTAGACTTGGACATCATGTAATCAGCCTATTTTTGGTCTACATGTTGGTTCCTAAAATTGTGAAAGGTCTAAGACTGCAGTGTTCTTTGATTTATGTCAGTACTGTTAATCTCTATACTCTACTTCAAAGGTAAAACCCAAGTTAATATATAAGACTTTTATTATATGAGTGGAATGCTAATTTTTACTAGCCTATTTGTATATTAATTACATTTATGTTTCCCAAATGTACAAATCTTCTATAATACAAAGCTAAGGAGTACAAGTTACCATATTGTTGTCTTCTAAACTAAAACTATTTGCAGTGATAGACTTTTGCAGGTTTCTGTTTGTATGTTGCTTATTACATCATGGCTATCATCTTTAAGCAAAAGTAATTAGATGTACCCAGACACTGCATTTCAAACAGAGCCACTTAATAATTTAAAGATTAGGCATTTGTCACCTAACAAGCATATCATATAACACTTAATACCATATCATTAGATAAAAGTGAACTATTATTGATAAATTATATAAAATTATTTTATTCTTTACAATAAAATAAAAGACCAAATATATTTTTAGAATAATAATAAAAATGCTTGATGGTACTGGTATAATTCTCTTAATCATAACAGTTACTTTAAAATACTGTATACAATAAAAATTTTGTTTTTTTAATTGCTAAACTTACCTGAAAGTTTTTTATTATAATTTTTAAATTTAAAAAATTTTATCAGTACATGTGTGTAGTACATGCAGATTACAATCATCTTGGGAAGTGAAAGAACATATATATAACACAAGTTTTTTTCTTTTTTCCACCTTTTTCCCTCCTCTAAATTTTCTTTCTCCATTTTTGTTCATTTTTGTAAACATAATGTTTACATTCATTGAGGCTATTAGGTTTCTGTAGATGACATATCTTTATTCTACTTATTTTCCCTTCTATTCTCCCTCTCCCTTGGTCTCCTGGACCCCTTCGCATTTGCAAGAGATCTATTCCCTTGTCTCCTTTTATCCATCCTCTTTGTGCTCTTTATTTGTGCTTTACCTTACTTAAATGAGAGAAACTTCATGGTATTTAAACTCCTGTATCTGATTTAATTCACTCAACTTTATGTTTTCTAGGTGCATCCATTTTCCTACTCCAAGGCAGGGTGGAATGGCAGAAGGGCATGACAAAAGAGAACCAGTCCACAGTGTAGCAGGCAGGAAACAGAAAGCAGAAAGCATCAGGCAGTGAATAGCAGTGATCTTGCCTTTCCCTTTTATCCCATCTAGGCTACAAGCCTTTTGGGTGGTGTCACCCACACCCAAGGTGGGGTTTCTATCTTCAGTGAATCCACTTGGCCATGCCCAGATCTATGCTAATTCCAATCACTGAACTAATTTAGTATCACACACCCTTAATCCTAGTATCATCCACTTTAGATCTAGAAAGCTCCAAAAAGCCCCAGATATGAGTCCATGAAGCTTTAGGGGGGCATCTAGATATAAGCCATAATACTGCTACTCAAGGACAGGGGTAACTGTCCTTTGGTCTCTCTCCATATTTCAAGGTGCATCCAATATCCTAAAAATTACCATATATAAGAGTAAAACCCACTTCAAAACTAGCCTTCTGGATGTGCAATGATTGAGACTTGGAGATCAAAGACAAAAAAGATAAAAGAACTAAAAGACAGCTAATATTGTGGCCTTTACCCTCCAGGGTCAGCCAGGACACAGGAAACCACAGGATCCCTTTAAAAGGGCCCTACAATTATGGTGAGTTACCCAACCTTCCAACCAGGTGGGTTGTGAGGACTCTAGAGAGTAGGACCAACAAGTGTATGTTTTGCAAATAAGAAGGTCTCGGGAGAAGAGAAGGTCCCCAAAACTTTCAAGGGAAACCAAGTGGTTGAGACCATGACCTGTCCTGCCAGATGATACAACTGGTAAAGGAAAAAATTAAAGGAGCCTCAACTGACCTTAACAAGAAAAAAATAGTTTAATTTTTGACTGACATAGAGGACATATACTCAGTCTTAAACACCCAGCTGAAAAATACAACTAAAGAATGGACTAATTAATGATAATGCAAAACAGAAAAAAGAAAAGGTAGGATTCCTAGGGTCTTCAATAAAGAAAAGATAAAAAAGAGATAGATCATACCTTAAAAGGGGATCTAGATAATATATCAGCTAGTTGTACGATTTACTCAAAAAAATCAAGAATGATCATAGTATTTAAAAAAAAGAAAGCTGATGAGTTCCAGCAGTCTCCAACCACACCACATTTTTGCCATTTTAACCTGCCAAAAGTGACTTGGGTTTAAGTAGCCCAAGTCTTCTTGTGCCTTCAGTGCTCAAGTACTTTTGGTTAAATATGACTTCTAAAAGAACAGGCTTCCAGCATGAAAAGAGAAAGAGAGAGAGAGAGAACAGACTTAAATGAAACTCCAATAAAACTCCTTATGTTAACAAATCTCATTCATTTTATTTACCAGATATGGCACTGTCCTTATAGTTCTCCCCCAAAGTCAAAATGATAAGAGGAAAATTTTTAAAATCAATTGCATATATCAGGGCAGCCACAAACACTGCAACTAAAGACAAAAAATGGAATAAGTACATTTTAAGTGAAGGAGGAGAATTTTGAGGGGGGTTAATGGCAACATGTCTTTTACTGTAATAAATTTTAAACATGTAAACATAATGGTATTTTTTAAAATCACATCTTGTGGTTGTGTCAGGAAGTTACCTGATTTATTCTCCACACATTTCAAGGTATTATTATGTATTTACATGCTAATAAACTAGATATAAAAAGAGGTAGACTTTTAGACAGGTGTGATGTTGGACAGTACTAAGACCACCTTGCCTATTTTTACTTGGTTTCTATTTCTCCTAGGCCCACCATTTTACTACTTCTTGTCTTTGGCCTGTACTTATTTAATTTGTTTAAGTTTGTCTCCTCTAGATTACAACAGTTCCATCTAGAGAGATGATGACCATGTGTGACTTTGAGTCTATATCCACAGTTGGTACCAAAGTTTAAAGCCTGCCATCAGGGCCTAAGATTAGGAATCAAAGAATCTTCATTCCTCCGGTAGTTGTTCTAGTGCAGCTCTGAAGTAGCTCCAAAAATGGACCTTCACCTTTTAGCTCCCCTTAAGATTAAGGAAGATGTTACTCCTGGTTTGGAGGGAGGGTGAGACAGGAAGAGAATGGCAGGATGTTGAAGTAGCAACCTGAGAGAAAACAATCAGGCAGCCCCAATTTTGGAGCAATAAGAGGCTATCAATTAAGTGAGCAATCCACTGTAGCCTTGGAAATAAGAAAGTGAGCTACATGAGCAAATTGGATGAGACCAATGTAAGCAAAGATGGTGATGGATCTGAGGAAAAACTGACCCTAAATTTCATTATAATGTATTTCCCTAATAAAATTTTCACCCAAAGAGGTGACATTATGCACTTTTAAGCACATTTTGACCCTGTGAAAACTCATACCTTCAAAGTAAATAAACTCTACCTGTCTGGAGACCTCTACCCCTTTTGGAAAAAAAAACAATGAATAATTAATTACATTCCTTTGGGACCCCATAAAAATGAAACATACCCTTTGTTAGGTGCTTCTCTATCTATAGAAGAGCTGGCTTTCTGTCTGTTGAGTAGCTAACTTCTCTTGTCTCTTCATGGGGCTATCTATGGGATAGTCAGCTTTATTTCATCTCTCTAATAAACATTCTAATTAAAGCTTCTGCTTGTAAATTTGTGATGTTGCCTCAGTCTTAATTTCTGTGATCAATGGGCCAGGGATTTAGCTCAGTGGTGCCACCGCCTGCTTCAAAAAGTGCAAGGTACTGAGTTTGATTCCCAGTACAAAAAAAATTCTATTCTGTTAATTTCTATGATCACTGAAGCAAGGACCATACTAGCTAGTGACAGTTTGAGTTCTTTATTTACTGTTTATGGTTATGGATGTCTCTTTTATTAAGTATATATGTTACCAATATTTTCTTTCATTTCATGGTTTGGCTTTTCATTTTCTTTCAAAGATCAAAGTTTTTCATTTTGAGGAAGTGCAATGTATTGATTTCTTTCTGTTAGTTTGTATTTTTTGTGTTCTTTCTATAAAATTTTAGCTTACCTGAAGGTGTCAAAAATTGTCTCCTAGATTTTTATCTAGGTATTTTATAGCTTTCACTGTTATATTAGGACTCTGATCCACTTAGAGTTAATTTTGTATCTAATTTTAATGAAACAACGCCTTGATTTTTGGATTTATATTTATTTGGTTATACAATATTCAATTTACATTAGTGTAAGTACAACAGCTTGTAGAAGCACAACTGCATCTTATTATGTGTAGTACTACCAGAATGAGAGATCATACACACAAAGTTTACTAGAGAATAACTTCTATAACCTTAAATCTTCTGCATGTGGACCTCATTGGGTAAGTCTGAGGAAGGACCAGAGTTTGGTTGTTCTGGTATATAGGGGAACAAGAGTAAAGTTTTTAAAACTAGCAGATATAGAACAATGAATTGAGAGATCAAATGTAGCCCCAGATTGCATATTTAATTTTGGATCTTACAATTAAAGAGAAGATTACATACTAGAGCAATGGTTTACAAACAATTTTTGCAGAGTTCTATGATTTCATGTCACTTATCTGCAGGGGAAGAATATCTTCATTTAGTTAGAATGGACCTTCGTTATTGACAACAGTTAAAGAAAAGAAAACATAGGTTTAATAACATGTATATTTCTTACTGTTAAATAAATATTATGAGGCCATTGTTTTTAACTAAGCTCTCATACTGCATCTCAACACACCAGACTAAAATTCTGACCAGAATTCCTGACCTTCCTAGAAATCAAAAGGGAGAACAAACATGTTTGAATTTCCCAAACATGCTAGTTTCAATTCACATAGCAATTCCCTCTGTCTCAATCATTACACAGAAAAGGTTACCTAAAGTAATCTGATGTTAACTAATCAGTTTTCAATTTTTCTGGCTTCCTGTCCCTACCTTACAAGGAAAGTAACTTTGAAATGACCAGTCCTGCTTTTTGTTCTTTGTTTCTTCTTTTTTCAATCATTGTCTATTAAAATCACTCTTTTTTGCCAGGCCCCAGGGAACACTTATTTTAGTTTATGAAAATTCTATTTTCTAGAATCAAAATAAAGCAAGTTAAGTTTTTTATGGTAAATTGTTACAATTTTGTCCTTTGGTGATAATAGAGGAGACACCCAAAAAATGAGTAGTTACAAAATGGTGGCTTTGAAGTCCAGCTTATGTGACATCTTTAACAAAGAAAATATATTTTTAGAGAAGTGACAAGACAAAGGTAAAAGATATTGAGTCTGTAGATGCGGCAACTTGTAGAAAATCAATTCAGTGGAAGGTAAAAGTTAGTAAAGTTTGTTAATTTAAATTTCTCTAGTACCATCTACAGGCTTATAAGGATCTAAAGTCTTCAGTGGTTAACATTTAGTCTCCTTGGAAAAAGCGGAGTGGGGAGGATACCTTTTGCCTTTGTTTATACATCCTGCTTTTAGACAAATGAAGGATAGAGAACTTCTGTTTCTTTCCTTCTTCTCCATGTCCTCCTCTTCCTGATCTTCCTCCTCCCCCTGTCCCATTCTTGTTCCCTTTTTAAGTACTTGGGATTGAACCCAGAGGTGCTCTACCAATGAGCTATATCCCTAGCTCATTTTACTTTTCATTTTGACACATAATCTCACTAAGTTGCCCAGGCTGGCCTCAAAACTGCAATCCTCCTTCCTCATCCTCCCAAGTAGCTAAGATTATAGGTGTGCACCACCATGCCTGGCTCCACTTCTTCTTGTCTTCAGCTCAACAATCCTTCATATTTTAGGGTGACATATTCTGGTTGCCCACATATCTCAAGTGAAAGAAGTTGTGGGGCCAGGGATTTAACTCAATGGTTTCACTGCCTGCTGCGCAAGCACAAGGACCAAAGTTCGATCCCCGGTACCAAAAAAAAAAAAGAAGTTGCTATTGAATTTTCTTTCTTTATTACATAGATTCCTTTTTATTTTAGGGCCTCTACAGCTTTAAGAAAGTAAAGATTGGAAATCATGAATGAATAGTTACTCACCCGAAGAAAGTCAATCAGATGTGAGTATACTGGACAATATGAGGCAGAAGATAGTGATGGTTTCCTGACCAAAGTCATTTGCTCCTCTGTCTTGCTAACAGAGTCCTGATTTTGTACAGTACCAATGTACCCAACATAGTAGACACTAGCAGAGCTGCAAGGAGTGGCCAACTGCAGAGACCCAGTGCTTGACACCTCAAGAAATTCTGGTCCTGAGACATTTCTCTGAGTTGCCACTTCTTGCTTATTTGGTCTTTGTAGAAGCCCAAAAAAGTTGACCAGTAAATGAGAGTATGTGACAGCCTAAGTAGATCCTAATTCATTTTAGGTTTTTAAGGCTAATTCATGAATAGCCTCAACAGGTTGATTTACATTTGAAGTTCTTGAGGGAGGGCACTTTCCTTAGTTAGCTTGGAAGATAGTATCAGCCTTTATCCATTTTAATGTTAGTATATAATTTCTTTCATTTTCTTACCCTAACTTTCTCTGAGTAAAGACATGTTTGGAATATTGCTTTATCTCACCTTTAAAATATTTTAAAGCTTGGGTAATAACATGTTATTGAAGAAAAACCTTATTAAATCTGATTTAATTAAACCAGAAGTCTAATTCTATGGTTTCTTTATATGTAATCTTAAAATACAATAATTTTGGCCTATTAATGTAAACAGCCTTAAGAAAATCACTTTAGTTATTAAATAACCTGCCTAATTTATTGTCTAAATGGATATATTTTATTATTAGTGACTTTAAATTTCCTTTAGAAGAATCATTTCAAACATCAAACCATAAAACCCAGGGCTAAGATTTGTCTAACCTAAAATACAATGATCAGTAAGTGCAAAATAAAGAACAGTTTAAAATACTATTCCAAATAGATTTGAGAAGACATAAAAATGTTGTGAAAAAATAATAAAGAGGAAATATCTATCTCATTGGTAGGCATGGTTAGAACAAGAATTAGCAATAATACCAGACAGAAAACATGAAAATCATGTACCCTGGAACATAATTTCACAGAAGTAGATACTAGAGCTCTGAAAGTTTCAACAATTAACTTGGATCACATGTTTTATCTTTGACAGGAGACTACTTCTAGCTTTCAATCCCATGATGTTCTTTTTCCACTAAATCGTTTCAGTAGAGCTGGTAACATACATTATGACCATCTTTATTATGGATATCAGTGAACAGTTTAATTGGTCACTCATTATTATTAAGGTGACCAAAATAATTAGGGATGTCAATCTTTTTATTTCACTCACTTCTGATGGATGAACTTCAATTTTATCATGTCCATCCTGGCTTTTAGACTTTGCTGCATGAGCATAAGTACATCAATCTTTCCAGTTTTCCAATTCAGTCCAGGGGCAAAAGAATTAATCTAGTATGTAGAGTTGTATAAATTAATTAAAGAATGAAGAAATCTCACATTTTAAAGCATCTCACAGGTGACAAAGTACTTTTCATATATAATAATGCTATGAAATATCACTCTCATTATGAATAAATGAATCCTTAAACTAATTTGCACAGACAGATTAGAAACCAACTCTTTGTCCAAATACATTGCTCTTTCCACATTTCACCTTTTTGTAAATCACTTAAGAAATTATTGATCTTCTACTATCATGGACACAATTAAAATGAGTGAAGGCCAAAAGTTGTTCTAATCTATTACTGTTCCAATACTTTAAAAAACCAAACCAGAAGTAGGAAGGATTAAACATTTATATCACTAATTCATAACAAACATGTACTGAGTACTTGCTATGCACTACACATTATTAGGTTTGAGAGGACAATCTTATTGCTGAGAGTAATTTATAAATTATAAACACTAATGTAGAGTGTTATCATTTTCAGAGAAAACTCACAGATTACTTAGGGCCTATAAATCCTTGTAGTTGCTCCTTTGTGAGTTGTCCTTGGCAATATTATATCCCTTCCCTATGCTATTTCCAAGGTTATGTCCCTTCCCTTTCCCCCGCATGCCAATTTGCTTCTGAATTATTAAGATGAGAACTGCTAAATAATCTTTCTTTAGATTTACAGAACTCAGAATGCTGCTGACCTTCAGAGAACATCATAATGTTTAACATTCAGTATTCTTTAGTTCTGTGCATCAACTAACACACAGAATTTAAATTGTGGGGCCGGGGATTTAGCTCAGTGGTTCCACCACCTGCCCTGCAAGTGCAAGGACCCGAGTTCGATCCCCGGTACCAAAAAAAAAAAGAATTTAAATTGTAATGAGGTTTAACTTGCAGAGACATAAATATGTCTATCTAAAGAACAAGAGCTAGCCCTAAGAGGTCAAGGTTGATTGTGATGTTCTGGGCCAGGGAAAAAAAAAAAAGCAAGAAGAAGAAAAAGAGAGAGAGACATATACTCTGGCTGACAAGACAGTGCTCAGTACATAACATTTCAGCCCTGCTACTCTTTTCCCCCCAACAGAGGTTCTTTGTGTCTCAGTGCCATAAGATGGAGTTTTGTGGACAATAGCCCCTTCATCTTTTTTAGGATCCCCTTCCCAACAACAACTCTTATCTTCGAAGTATTGGCTTTTGAGTAATGAATCTAGTCCAGTGCTTGGGACATAGTGGACAGTTAGTACATATTTAGTAATGAATGAATCCAAGCCCATATAAGACTACAAACACCCAATATCTCAGAAGAAGGGCCCTCATGGAAATATGAAAACAACCTTTTTGTTCCCTTTTGGCTTTTACTACTGTCATGGGATAGAGAATGTTTCCGGATGCATAAACGTTGTTAATTTTTTTGTGCCATGTGCTAAAGGTTTATCTTAAGGATATTTCTAAATACTGTCTAAATACTGTATAATTAGCAAATATTAAAATGTACAAATGCCCACTTTGCATCACATTCATAAATATAAATGAAAATTATTTTGTATAACTTATAAGCATTCTTTTATTTGATGGTGGTGGTGGTGCTGTGGATTGAAGGAAAGTTGTGTCACTAAGCGAGATCCCCAGCCCCATGAGCATATAAAGATGACCAACCCTTAATCATTTGCTATGCTTTTCTTCCTAAAATAATGATAGATTCCACTTCTAGGGCACTATAGTGTCTATTATCTTTATTTATCAATCAGGATTTAGATATTCTTCTCCACATTTCATTTAACATGACCCAAGCCTTCAGCAAACTCCAAGAAATTACCTCAATATAGAAATCTCATATGTGTTCATTTGAAATACACACTATAGTTAATGTCCTGGGTGTGGTGCTGACATAGCTTAGTTTTGCAAAACATATATTTAGTCAGGATTACTTCACAAATCCACAAATCTGATAACATCTGCTCTATCTATTCTTATTAAATCTTCTGGGAATTCCAGTTTACTTTATCAAAATAAAACTAAATAGATAATATGTTCTCTTCACTCCTATCCTAATGAGAAATGTTTTTGTTACTTCTGCATCCTAAATATTTTAAGAAGCTAAACTCAGAGGCTTAAAATCAAATTTAAGGTCAAACCAATGGGAAAGAATGGTAGAAACTGAAGGTAACGAAGCTTAAATACATTTCTTTGAGTTCTGGCTTGAGGAGAACTGCATCTATCATGGAAATTTTAGAACAAACTCTTCTAAGGTAAGCACATATGAGAGCAAGTTGGGATTTAAAAGATATAAACCCAAATGCACCAATTTATCATTTTATTTTCTAAACCACTTGTTGTACTAAACTATATGAAGGGCTATTTTACATTTGGTTACTTTTTATGTTTGATATATTTTTTTCATTTTAAAAGTTAAAAAAAGAGCCAGAGAAAGAGAACAACATTGCAACATGAAATCATTTCAGGGATAGCTTCTATCTTAGAAATTACAAATAAATTACAATACATAGGACAGATGGTACAGAAAAGGTTTCTGTGGAGATTTTAAGACTTAAGGATATGAAATAGCTGAATCTCAGTGATTCTGTTGATGAAACATCAGAAAGATACAAAGTTTTAAAAAGTAAATATTAGTCACTATGTGGCCTTGGCCTAAAAGAATCGACTCTAGAGAGAACCATCTAGTAGATATAAAAGCAATGTCCACTAAAGACCACTCAAAATCATTTTGCTTCATCAAATTCATCTACATACATTATAAAATAAGGATTCAAGGTGGGCCCTTATACTCAAGGTCTTCAAAGTATCAACAGGCTTAGATTCTAGGCCCCAGTCTGTCATTGCCAAGAAATTAAAACCTTATTCTCTAGGCTTCAGATTTTTTAAATCTGTAGTTTGAAGGAATTAAATTAGATCATACTAAGTATCTTCCCAACTGTAATGTCCTAGATATCAGTGTTCCAAAGAATATCACAATGTTCAGAGCATATCACCTACCTTAATACAAAAATGCCTTAATATTCTCCTCATCAAATGCTACTTTTAAAATGGGCTTTCATTGGCTGGGAATGGAGAGCTTAAAATACACACTTTTGCCTTCATAATTTTGTATAGGCATGGCCAGTACCTTTTTTCCCTTTATTTATTGCAATGTGAAAGCCCTGGGTCAGATAAACCTAAATGAATATCAGCCTTGTGAGTAACTAGCTTATAACAATTCTGAGGAAGTCATTTAATCTCTCTGAGATTTTAGATTTCTCATCTGTAAATAGTAAGCAGTCATAGTATCTATTTTATAAGATTTTATGAGGATTACATGAGATGACATATAAAAAGCCTTGGTGTGGTTCTTGTCATGTGATGTTTGGCTACTATTATTGATTGTCTCTTCCTTTTTCAATGTACGCTATGAAATTGTGTCTGGAAGGGCTTTTGACTTACATTTGAAGGTGAGGAGAGGTTGGTGTAATAAAGTGAATTGAAAAGAATGAGACTTGAAGGATCAAATGTAAAATACTATACTTAAGCTTCGAAAAGGACATCTTCAAGACAATAATTTTAAAGTCTTTTTGTAAAGGTAAATTAAGAGCTACCAAGGGAACTCTTGCCTTGTTTCTATTTACCAAATTGGTGACCAAATGCACATTTTTAAATTAAGAATTCCCGAATTGAATTTAATAATCTCAAATTTGGATTGTTTCATTAAAAATTATATTCTGCAAATAAAAATAAATACACTAAAATATTTATAGTGGTTATCTCCATGCAGTATATATAAACACACATGTAATATTATTTGCTTCTATTTTTTTATTTATATATTTATTGGTACATTTTAGGTATACAATACATTTATGT
>NW_004624750.1:27603383-27631721 GCF_000247695.1 Heterocephalus glaber | reverse complement strand
TCTGTTGGTGGTTTCTCTTGCAGTGCAGAAGCTTTTTAATAAGATGAGATCCCAGTTGTTGATTCTTTCTGCTAGTTCCTGTGCTACTGAGGATTTGTTCATAAAGTTTTTTCCTATGCCAATGTCTTCAAGAGTTCTACCTAACTTATCTTCCAGAAATTTTAGTGTTTCTGTTTTAATATTTAGATCTTTAATTCACTTGGATTTTAGCTTAGTGCATGGTGAGAGATAGGGGTCTAGTTTTAATGTTTGGCAAGATGAAATCCAGTTTTTCCAACACCATTTATTAAATAGGCTATCTTTCCTCCAGTGAGAATGGTTGGCTCCTTTGTTAAAGATGAGGTAGCTGAGTATGTCTGAAGTTGTTTCTGTATCTTCTAGTCTATTCCACTGATCCTTGGGTCTTTTTCTTTGTCAGTACCATGCTGTGTTTATCACAGTGGCTTTGTGGTATAGTTTCAAGTTGGGGATTGTGATACCCCCTGCCATGTCTTTGTCGCCTAGAATTGCTTTTGCTATTCTAGGTTTCCTCTGGTTCCAAAAAAATTTTTGGGTTGTTTTCCCTAGCTCTGTGAAATATACTGTTGGGATTTCAATCAGGATTGCCTTGACTCTGTATAGCAGTTTTGGAAGTATGGCCATTTTCACTATATTGATTTTTCCTACCCAGGAGCAAGGGATGTCTTTCCATTTTCTTATATCTTCTTCAGTCTCTTTTCTCAGAGTGTTGTAGTTCTCAATGCAGAGGTCTTTTGCTTCCTTCATTAGATTGATTCCTAGATATTTCATTTTTTTGGATGCTATTGCAAAAGAGATTATTCCCCTAATTTCTCTCTCAGTGAGTCTGTTGTTTGTGTACAAGAAGGCTATTGATTTTTGAGTGTTTACCTTGTATCCAGCTACTCTACTGTATCTGTCAATTAAGTCTAGAAGTCTTTTGGTGGAGTTTTTTTGGTCTTCAACATACAGCATCATATCATCAGCAAATAGTGACAGTTTAACTTCTTCTTTTCCTATCTTTATTCCTTTTATTTCTTTCTCTTGTTTAATTACTGTGTTGTTTATCCTTCTTTATGGTAGAATAGTACTCCATCATATATAAATTCACCATTTTTTTATCCTTTCATCTGTTGATGAACATATGGGCTATTTCCAAGATTTCGCTATTATGAATTGTGCTGCCATAAACATGGGTATGCATATATCACTGTGGCATGATGCTTTTAATTCTTTCATGAAAATACCTAGAAGGGGAATAGCTGGGTTAAATGGAACCTCTAGTTTTAGTTTTAGTTTTTTGAGAAATCTCCATACTGATTTCCACAGTGGTTGTACCAAGTTACACTGCCACTAACAATGTAGAGAAATTCCTTTTTCCTCACAGCCTTGCCAGCATTTGTTATTGGTTGATTTCTTGATGATAGCCATTCATTCTGGAGTGAGATAGAATCTCAGTGTTATTTTAATTTACATTGCTGGAATGACCAGTGATGTTAAATATTTTTTCATGTATTTATTTGCTGTTTGTACTTCTTCATCTGAATATTATCTATTCATTTCATTTTTCAATTGAATCTTTGAAATTTGGGGGGTTCATTTTTTTAAAGTTCCTTATATATTCAAGATGTTCATCCTTTGTCTGAGAAAAAGCTGATAAAATTTTTTCCCATTCTGTGGGCTGTCTCTTCACTCTGTTGTGGTTTCTTTCTCCATGCAAAAGCTTTTTAATTTGATGAGATACCAGTTGTTGATTCTTTGTAGTATTTCCTGTGTGATCTGGGTTTTGTTCATAAAGTTTTTGCCTATACTTCTGTCTTTGAGAGTTTTATCTATTCTATCTTCCAACAAATTAAGTGTTTCTTGGGGTACAGCAATCTGGGTTGGAAGTTGTTTTCTTTTAGAGCTTGAAATACATTGCTCCAAGCTCTACTTGACTTAAGGCTCTGTGTTGAGAAGTCTTCTGTGATTCTAATGGGTTTATTTCTTTTCTCTATCAGCTTTTAATCATCTGTTCTTGTCTTGAATTTCTGGAATCTTGACTGTTATATGCCTTGGTGTAGTTTTTTTCTGATCATGGTTATTTAGAATTCTATGTATCTCACTTATCTATATGTCAGCTTCTTTTTCCATGCTTGGAAAGTTTTCTGTCAATTCTGTGAACAAGTTTTTATGTCCTTTGTTCTACCTTCTGAGTTTTCATTGATTCCAATTAATCTTATATTATTCTTATCATCTAGCAGCTGCTGGATTGATTTTTCATGGTTCCTTGCTATTTTTAAGAAGTCTTTTATTGGATGAGCACCAACTGTAACCCTGACTTCTAGATTTGATAGTCTATCTTCAGATTGGTTGAGTCTGCTGTGTATACTTTCAATAGAATTTTTAATCTCCTGGATATCTATTTGAGCCTGTTTTATGGCATCCAGTTCTTTCCTACATTGGGCATTCATGTTTTCCTTTCTTTCTTAGATCCTCCATTTTTTATATGTTTCTACTCTCATTTCACTACCCATTCCCTTCATTGTAGTCATCATCTCTTTATCTGTGTAATTATTTCTGTTTTGGCTTTGAGAAGAGAGTTATTCATCTGTTTTGTTACTTCCACTACAACCATTTCAGAAAGTACAGCCAGGTGGCTCTTGGTTTCTTCCACCTCAATGCCCCCTGGCTTTGCCTTGGGTGAGTTGAGGGTGTTGAATTGCATTTTGCTTCAGTGGTTTTTCATTTTCTATTTGTTTGTTTGTTTTTTGCATTGAAGCTTGTAAATTCCTTATGGTAGCTTTATTACTAGTATCAAAACCTAAGGAAATGACTACTTTTCATAGATATCTTCTAGGCATAGCTGGCTTTTAGCCCTTGAGTTTGCCCCAGGACCTTCCCACTTCTATTTATAAGGGGTGAAAAGTTGCAGCTTGTTTGGCCTAGCATCTAGTTCTTTGATACTGGGCTGTAGTATTGTTTATGACTCCCAGACAATCTAGGTATTGGTATACAAGGAAGATCAATTGATCAAAACAATTATGTCACCTTGGCTAAAGTAGTAGAATCAGTAGTAACAATAACATCAAACACATACTGGAAAATGACAAATATAACTAATAATTTGCCACTTTTAATCTTAGGTACAAGATTTATTGTTATGTAATAAAATCTAAGACAAATCAGAAAATTATATACAGTAAATATTCACTGAATAGAGCAATTTTATCCTAAGGGGAGAAAAAGTAAAATGGAAAAGATAGAAAAATTATTAAATGAAAGAAGAAAAAGAGATTAGAAACAAGGTTGAAGGACAAAGGAAGACTACCCAAGCTTCAGGAAACTGGTGAAGAAGATAAGAGGGAAGGAAAGAAGGAGGAAACAAAAAAAGTTCAAAACAAAACAACTAGGAACAATGTTCACACACACCCAAAAAACAAGCAATCAAAAAAAAAAAAAGACCAATAGCAGAAAAAAAAAAAGAGATTAATCTATGATTTCAAACTTATGGTTTTCTTCTGGGGTCTACAGTTTCATGGCAGTGTCCAATTCAATGTGTGACTCTGCTCTCACTTGTAGACAAGGGAGGCAGTCAGAGCCCAGATCCATGCTGGATAATGCCAGCAACCTGGCAGTAGGATTAGGATGATGTGCCAAATCCACAGAAATTCAGGCTGAACCTGGCCTCTGGTCCTGGGGATGGAGCCTGAATCATTTAGCTTATAACACTCTGGATGTTTCTTTCCAGCCTGACCATGGCTTCCTGACCATGGATGTCTCCCATGGGTGTCCATCACACAGTCACTATGGGAATTTAACACTGGAAGCCCTGAGATGAAGCCAACCCACAGCTGCCCTGAGACCCAGGTTCAGTTGGCTCCTCCCTAAAATAGCATCCAACCAGACATTCTCTCCAGGGGATCTGTCAATTGCTTGGACAGGAGTCGCTGTTGTGCATGGCATCCTCTGCTCCATTCCACTGGTGTGTTTCTCCCTGAAGGCCTCTGGAGTCATCTGCTTTCACCGTGTCTCTGTAAATTCAATCTTCCTTTCTCTTACCATGAGCCAGGAGCTGGGGAGAAACTGCAGATTGCCCTTTCCTTTTTCCGCATTGTGGTCTGACTCTTCAATTTCTCTGTAGACTCCAGTTTTCCCTTTAGATCCTTCCTGGGTCCCTGGGATCCACTTCCCTCCTTCTTTTCTTCCAGTGTCTGGATTCAAAATCTTGGAGAAGCTGACTTATTGCTGTTTAGCCCTATGCCATCTTCCTGAAAGTCTCATATTGATTAGCCACTCTGATGAATTGTTTGCTCATGTATTTTTACCCATTTTTCTATGGAGTTTTTGTCTCTTTATTACTAATTTGTTGTATTTCTTTGAAATTTAAAGATATGAATTGTTTGTCATATACATCAAAATATATTAACAAATTACTTTTAATTTTTAATATATAATACAACTTGGTTTAAAATGAAAATATTAATTACACTATGTTAGGGAACATAAGATACAAGACAAATTATTTCCATTAGCATTTTCATAACAACTTTAAAAATTACATTAGAATTTAAAAATATGACATATTAGAAAAAACCAAACATGTACCTGGATCCAGTCTGCCTTTTCAGACTTCATTTCTGTCATTTCTTTGGATATCTTCCTCCACCTTAAATTTCAGGATTGAGCTCCATCAGAATGTCTTTGAGCAGTCTCCCTTTTTTTCTTGCTTGCTTAAATCAATAGATGTTATTTCTTATAGCAGTTTTAGTTTAATAGAAATATTGAACAGAAAGAACAGAGTTCACATATATGATCCCTCTTCTCTGCTAACGCCCTTGATTTTCGAAGATGGAAATAGGCCCTCCCTTCACCGTGTGCTCAGAGTAACATGTATACAACTCTGTATTACTATAGAGTTTATAGCAGTGAATTCACATGACAGTTGTAGCCCATAGTAAACTGGAAGTTTCTTGAGAACAGAAATATTTTATTGACCTCTGTTTCTCAAAGGCAAAATACAGGTTCTGTTACTAGGATTGGCAAACCTGATTTTTTCCCCATATTATCTCATTTAATCCTTACATGGGTGTAAGAGGAAGGTTTGTGAATGAAGAAACTAAACCAAACCTTAGAGAGATGAAGTCACCTAACATCAAAAATGGCAGAGCCAGATTTTAACCAGAGCAGTCTAAATCCATATTCTGAGTTGTTAACCTCTATCTTATATCCTCACCTTGAAACACAAACTTTGAAGACTCAAAAGCCTGTCCCTTCATTCATAAACTGGGGCCAGATCAAAGAGTTTACATATCACATAGGACGAGTGGGAAATTTGGCATAATGCTTTATTTTACAATCTATTTGGATTGTTATTAATTTCAATAACAATCTGAAGTTTAGATATGTTTTGAAAGGTGACTGGATCATGGACACTCCTCGATGGATTAGTCCACTGATGAGTTCATAGCTGACTGGCTATTAGAAAGTGGAGCCTGGTTAGAAGCCTCTCCTCACTTCACTGTCTGCTTCCTGGCCCCTAGGATGTGAGCAGCTTCCTCCCCATGGTAGGCCTTCCTTCCACCATGCCATTTCTGCCTTGGAGTTGGCAGGCTCTGGAATGAACCACCTGAAACTGTGAGCCAAAATAAACCTCTCCTCCTTTAAATAACAGGAATCAGTATCTTGTCACAGCAGTGAGCAAAGTGACTAAGGTAAGTAGCAACACACTTAAAATGTAAAACATGCTGTTGTGCTGATAGTGGTATCAATAATGTGGGATTGGGAACTAAGTCAGCATGTGCAGCAGGAAATGCTGAATTGAAAGTGCTTATATTTTAGTTGCTAAGAGCCTCTTGTCCTTGACTTGCAAAGCTCTGTATACAAATCACACCTTTGTCATTTTACTAGCTCCAGGACCTAGAGTGAGTTATTTAATCTCTATGAATCAGGATACCTGTATGATAGGGTTATTGTGAGAACCAAATAATGTAATAAATGTAAAGGGAGTGTTACTAGGCACTGAATAAATACAAACAAAAAAAGTAGTAAGAGAGGGGAAAAGTGAACAGAAACTTGCTGAGAACAGAGAAGGGGAAAGTGAATGCAACATTCTGAGGCAAGAGCACATGGTAACTTCAGGGAATGGCAGAAAAAACAAAATCTGAGCAGCTTTTGTGGGGGAGAATGGTGAAGAGGAAGTCGTTAGGTTGAACAAAGATGTCATACAAAATGTCTAATCTCTGTAATCTCTGGTTTATGTGTGGCTTTTCAAAAATTCTGAATGCAAGTAAATACATCAGTGGTAATGTGGAAAGCTTTTATTTTCTCAGGGATATAGTCATAATGATATTTTTATTTAACACAATTACTTTACATGATTTGCTGCTTTCCTAAGAGTGGTTTTGTTATTCCTTGGGGACCAGCACATTTTCTGTGGACACATGTATCTGTTTGTTACTGGAAGCAGTGGAAAAACTAGATTTGGATCTACACATGAAACCCTTAAAACCCATATCTATTAGTTATATAGAATAGGATCTGTTTTCATGTGCAGTCAGGGTCATGTGGTATGGATGCAGCAGTAATTGTAAACTCAGATTTAAAGCACAAGCAGTAGGATAAAAGGACAGAAGTGAAAAGCAATAGCCTAAATAGATAATCAGTGGAAATTACATTTCATCTATGACCAGAAGAGCCACAGATACCTGGCCTACTAAGATGTTGCTGTGCTCTACGATGAAGTGAGAACGTTATTTAAAGAGCTTAGTGTGGTTCTTGTTAGGTTCTTGTCCCTTTCTTTTTCTGTGCATGGTAAGATCCACCAAGAGACAAAGAAATGGACTAGGGATCAGATGAAAGGTACAAAGTATTCCTACTAAAGACTAAAAACTCAGGAAAAATAAAAAGCAAAAAATACAAAAGTTATATTTGTTAATAGTAACATCTTTCATTTGCACAGCTCTCTGTAAGTACTTTAATATAAATTAATGTGCTCCTGTTTTAAACATGAAATACGGAAATCTTTTTGTTGTTAATTTCTTTGTTATATTTCCTAAAGAATATTCTAACTTGTCAAAAGATAAAGTTATAGTTCATATTTTATAATGAAAAGTACTGTCATAACCTTGGGAATTAATTAATTAATGTTATGCTATGTAACATTCAGGATGAGAGTTTGTAACAGAAAGTCAAAGAAAACAGCCAGATGTCATTTTCTACTTTGCTAACAGCATAAAAATAGCTAAACTATTTCTGAGCTTTAACCTTTCAATTAAAGTAAATATAGACTAAAGCAATAACTTTATATGTATCTGTTGATACCTATGTTTTATAGTGGAACTCTTTTAGCTGTTATCTTTATTTTAACAAAAATGTGCTTTTAAATGAAAGCTTTTACACTATATTTTCAGCTTTGGCTTTTTTGTTTGGTTTTCTTCACAAATACATATTTATAATAGGCATGAATTTTTATGTATGTATAAATGGCACAAATAACATAAATCCTATTATTAAGTCTATTCCAGTTGATAAAAGCAGATGACAAAAATGTAAGATCTTACAAAATGCAATTTTTAAAAACTGATACATTGCCAGTTGTTTTTAGATAACTTTTGGCAGTAAAACTATAGGAATATTTGTTTAGGTTTAAATTGTTCGCTCTTTCATTAGGATATTTTAGTAATACAATAATGATTAATTTATTTGGCATTCACAGTCTTGAAACAACTTTTAGAAATTTCATTAAAGCACATGCATGTTATATTGGAAGAAATAGAAAATTGATTATAGTTTTCAACTATTTATTTATTTATTTATGTTAAATTCTTTTATTGGTACATTTTAGGTATACAACACAATTACAATTCTCACTGGGAATTGTACCTTTACATAATGCATCTTGGTTCTTATTTTTTCCCCATTACTATTTATTTATTAGCAGAAGATTCTCAACTGTGAGAACATCTAAGTCTAGTGAGGAGAGGATAAACAGAACAGAAATGTATATCTTTAGTGTTGAAATTATAATCTGATCCAAAATATAAAAATATAGTGCAATATATTTTTTAATTTTTATAGTCAAAATTTGACATTCTGTTTAAATCATGTAAGCCTCCAAATCAGAGCAATAATATTATCAACAGATAAAATAGCATTTTGCAAAATGCACACATCATGCATCTGTTCCTCTCTTCCTATTTTAGCTTAGAAAAGAAAAAATATATAATTCTACTCAAGGCGGAAACAGGGTCACTGAATCTTGGAAGAAAATACTTTACCCTGGAGCCACTGGGATGAGGAGTTGTTCACTTGATGAGCAGGAATCTGACTTTCATGGAACCAACTTTTCTAGTAGACAAGTCATGTTTCAGACCAGTGTTCACATGTAGCATGCCATCATGTCCTCTCTTCCACTTCCTAGATTCATAGTATCTGATAAGAAAGCTAAAACTTGGCCCTTTTTCCCACATGTGAAAGAAAGCTGGCCTTTTCCTTCTTCTCTTTTCAACCACAGTAGTACAGTATGCTTTAAAAACTTGTTGGTATCCACTATTAAAATTTTATTTCTTTATTTCATTTCCTAGAGTAATTTATGGATAGAATTTTTAAAACCATAAACATTAAACTTTTTAAATACATTTTGCTTTATTTATAAAGAGTAAATCTGTGTAGTAATTGAGCATTATAAAACCACAATTTATTATATTAGAAGGCACTACATTATTTACTTTTTCTATACCTCATTTGCTTCCTAGGATCACCTCTTAATTATAATACATATACTCAAGTTGTTTTCTCAGTCTGCTTTGAGAAGAACCCAAAATTAAATGAGAAATATTTAATTTAATGCTCTACCTGCTTCTATGTAACATTAGTTTTTCACAATGGCAATATGTAGGATGTGGGTCATTCAAATAATATAATTAAAATTATTATCCTGACCACATCATACCTGTGAATTTGGAATATTGTTTTAGATCATATTTTCTTTACTAAAGGAAGACCTGTAAAACAGTAATCACTATTTTTCTATCCTTTTAAATCTCTTAAAAATTTAGATCTAAAACCTCATATACATTTATACTCATTCTGCTTTTTCCCTTTCACATTTTTATTGGTAGTAAGTTAATAGCTATTTTCTTTTTACAACACATAAACTCCAGAAAAGAAATCACCACTGATAATCTGGCACTTATGTATTTTACTTTTTTAACTTTTCTTTTAATTAACATGTAACATACTATAGGGAATGGTACGATATTCAAATATTTATATATATTATGTACTGATCAAATCAGGCTAATTGACATTTATGTCTCCTTACAGTTCCTTTATGTGTGGAATCTTCAGGTTTCTGGTTCTTCATAAAATATGAATGGTAAACTATGATCACCCTACTGTGCTGTAGAACATTAAAACTTATTCCTCTATTTAACTGTATTTTGGTCCCCGTTATCCAAACTTCCTCTATTTCACTCTCTTCTCAGCCTCTAGTAATTACTATCCTACTCTTTTCTACTTTAAGATCAACTTTTTAATCTCTTCTGCATATGAGAAATAATTTGCTTTCTTTGGCTTATTTCACTTAACAAAATGTTCTTCCGTTCTATCCATTTTGCAGCAAATTACAGGATTCATTCTTTTTAATATCTGAAAAATTCACATGTATGCATATATATCACATATTCTTTATTCATCCATGCATCTAGGTTGAGTCTATATCTTGGCTACTGTGAATAGTGTTGCCATAAACATGAGAGTGTAGATGTCCCTTTAACATACTGACTTCATTTCCTTTGGATATATAGTTAGAAATGGAAACTCACATATAGAGACTAATAATATGGAATCGTAAAAAACAATCTTGGAATGAAATTTTATAAATTTATAAATCTGTAAATGTCTACCATTTATAAATCTGCACCTTGTGGTGCTTATCTGTCCCACCTCTAAAAATGCTTGCAGGTACATGCACTACATTACCATAACTAAAAGACATTTAGAAACATTCTTGAAGAATGCATGCATATTAATCACCAAACGAACATGGGGAAGTGTGAAGATCTGGATACATAACTTGGGGAATGATAGAATAGTTTCAACAAATGAACTCAAGAAATGCCATTTATTACTACTTTAAACTGAAAGCTGTTCTTCAAACAGAAAGCGGAAAGTTGAATGCCCAGAGTAAAAAGGAACACAAGCTTAGAAACAGAAAAAAAGGTAATCAAAGAAATATATCACATTATTCAGAAAAGATAGTGTTAAAAATGAGTCATGGTATGGCATGGGAAATAGAGAAATCATTTGAGAGATTAATATATAAGTGCCATTGCTCAGATAAACCTCACAAATCCCACAGCAGACTAGCAAATGGAGAATTTTCATCACAGTTGCTAATGATGGGATAGTGGAAAAGGATCAAATGACATACAACATAACAATAGGATGGTGGTATTGTAAGATATGAGACTTTTCAGTGACCACTCATATCAGAAACTGACTTCTCATCAAATTATACAAATCCTTATAAAAATACCACAGTAGTTCCAATAAAGAGAGAAGGTATCTAAAATAAGCTCTAGTAGACATCCGCTAAATCTAAAGAATTATTCAGCCTGAATCTGTTCAGTAGCAAAAAAGGAAAACGTAGCTAGAGCATTAGAAAATCATAAATAAATCATAAATAAATTATAAATATATAAATGGAAAATCATAAACCAATGTTTTCATACCTTTCCTAGTGGGGAGGAAGTAGTGATTAAGATCAGTGCTACATACTACAGTAAAAGTATAAATGATTTCTTCATTAATGTGGGTTGTTTTTTTCAAATACACCTTCATAATGTTTCAAATCAAAATTCCCTTTTGACTACTACTGGCTTGTATCTGAAACACCAAGAATCAATAGATAAATAGTAATCAAGGGTCTAGTACTAAGGACACCAGCTATCCATACTTGGTGAGTAGCATAAATACCAAAGATTCGTAAGGCAAGAATTCAGATCATGTGCTACATGTATTAGTGCTTACAAGAGCTTGCAGGGCTGGAGCAAGGCTCCTCAAAAGACTTCACATGCTCTGATCAGGTTTAATGTGGACCACAGAAATTTATAAGGTTGGCCTACAGTGGCTGTCCACAGAATCGAACACAGAAGAAAGAGTGCAAAAGATCTGTCTGGTGCTAGAGATCCGAAGGACCCAGATGGGACCCATATGGAGCCTATATGGCAATGACCCATATGAATCTGCATCAGGAGGCCAACGGATATATGACAGAAGACCCAGGGCTCTGTGCTGGGATGTTCAAGGGTCAGTACTAGAAGCTAAGTCCGCACCCAAAGCCAGGAAACGACGCCCAAGGTGAAGGCAAAGACTGGAGCTCCTCTGAAGAGAACAGATGAAGCTCCTCCAAGGAAAATCAGCTACAATGAAGCTCTTTGAAGGAAAATCAGTTGAAATCCTTCCCTCCTGTTCTCCTTCGTACTGTTCAGCAGCAATCTTCCTTAAAATGGGTCTCCCATGACCAGAACAATGCTGACTCAATTCAGCTGGGTGTCTCTAAACAAGTTGACAATTATTTATCCATTAACCACCATGGTACAGAACAGCAAGATAGGACTCTGAATCTATCCATTCAGGTTTAGCAATATAATATGTCTATTAGTTCAGAATAATGAGTAAAACTAATCTTTCAATTTTGCTTATGTACATGCTTGAAATAATTTTTAAAGTGAGCGAAAGCATAGTATAATATATTCTGGCATCTTTTGAGTGATCTCTTGAAGTAGCTATCATTTAGCAACTTTAAGTACAGAGTAAAAATACATAGAATTCAAAACACAGATTTTCAAAGCATAGATAGTTTCTTAATGAGTTATTGCTATGTAACAAACAATGGCTTTAAACAACCACCATTTTATTTGCACCTAATTCTGTATCAAAAATTTCAACTGCTGATCTCATGATTTACCTGCTGATCTCATGAGGATACTATGATTGGGCAGTCACTTGGGATTCATAGTCCAAGGGGGCTTTACTCTAAAGTCTGTTGGTTGATGATGGGCCTCTGTTTTCTGAGGATGTGGTTTTTGGTTTTGGGGGGTTTTTTGTACCAGGGATCAAACTTGGGACCTTTCACTTGCAAGACAGGCAGCAGAACCACTGAGCTAAATCCCTGGCCTTTTTTTTTTTTTTTTTTTTTAACCAGGGATTGAACTCAGGACCTTGTGCTTGCAAGGTAGACACGGTGCCAATGATCTAAATCCCCGGCCCTGAGAATGTGGTCTCTCATCCTCAAGGAGACTGGCTGGGGGCTTGTTCATGTGGTGAAAGCAGAATTCCAAGAGGGCAAAATCAAAAGCTTCAAAGGCTTCCTGATGCCTTGGCTCAGAAGTCTCACAATGTTACTTCCACTGAATTCTTTCAAGGGTAAAGCCAAGTCACAAGGACAGTCCAGATTTATGGGTGTGGAGAAAGAATTGAGAGAAATAGCAAAATCACAGTTGCAAACATATGCCTGTACACAAGTGGGAGGACTGTTGTAGCTAGCTGTCTTTGTAAATAACCTGCCACAGCTAGGAAAATATCTTTCTGTAAGAGCTGGAATGAGGCTGAAAAGTCCATAAGAAGCCACCCAATGTATGTGTAAAGGGATCTTAGCAACAAACTGGACCACAGAGTGCTTAAATGCTAAAGGAGTTAGACAATTTCCCAAATGTTTACTTTGTTTATCTGCAATGCTTTTCTAGTAGATATTCAGAAAACTGACTTCTTCACAGTATTGGAGGATCATTCAAATTTTGTCTCCTGGGGGAAACTGTCCAAGATCACTCAAAATAAAATTAACTTCTTCCATTTCACTACCACATTTTCTTCATAGCCATATGATAACCTGAAATAACTTTAACATTTGTCTATTTGTTAATAATGGACTTAAATCACTAAAATGTAAGCTCCATGAGATTTGAGATTCTTTTAATTTGTTTAGCATAGTGATATAAGCTAGTGGCTGAAAAGGCAGCAAGTTGAGGACAAGATTTTTATAATTACTTCTCCACTAATATCCCAGGTGTGGCTCAAGTCTTAATCTCTGCAATAAATCCCAAAGTAAATGACACCATCTCCTTATCCCTGGGTTTACAAAGCATTTCCTGTACAAACATGCCTGTTTGGAACTCCCCATTATGCTAAATATTCAAGTGTTTGGAGTACATCTAATTCACCTCATTTCCATCATTTGTAAAACTGAGAAATACCTTGTTGTTATTTTCTGAATCAAATAAGCTTCTACTTGTAAAATACCTATCACGCTAATTGGCATAGCATAAGTATTCAATCAATGGTGGTTACTGTAGTTTACAATTCAATTGTGAATACCTGAACTTGCACATATCTCAACCCCAATTGATATTATAATAATTTTGTTTTAAATTACTGTATTACTTCCAGTTTCCCATTTCTGAAGAATTCTCAGATCTTCAGATGGTTCTTAAAAATCTGATCACGGTTGTTTACAATTTTCCAATGTCCAAACCAGAAATACAACACTACTGGTATTCAAAGTCAGAATAACACACTTGAGTATCAGATGAGATGTTGTTTTTAAGCTTCATCATTGGTGAAATTACTTGCTGAGCAATCTGTTTTCTTAATCTGGCATTTTAGCCACCCCTTCCCCCTTCTCCACAAAACTCAGGCCCTTCTTCCTCTAATCTTATGATGCTTATCCAAAAGGTAATGGAATTTCTTAATTCTATACAATTCCTCATTATAGCAATGACATTTTCAGACTATCCATGCTCCAGCTATTCTATCATCTACTTTTATTAATATTATTGTAAAAACTTCAAGTCACATTTTCTAGTCATAGCATGAAATTCCTTTCATTAAGCTAAATTTATATTAATGAATCTGAAAAGCCTGTTTATCCTTGGAAGGTGTTTCCCCTAGATACCAGAACAGTAGTTTACTCAAATCACAGGGTCTTTCTCATTCTCCTATTGAAATATTTCCTGTTTATTCTTGTTATGTTACATATCATCCTGCAGGTGAGGCAGTATGGGACATGAATTTGTCACCTTCTTCCTTAGTATCAATTAATCTCTTCAGGAGCCCTAGAGCAACATCTTGAAGTCATTGGTTCATTTCATTGTATTTATGTCTTAAAAGACTTTTTTACATCTAAAATGTTCTCTAACAATTCCTTTTTCTTGTCTATTTCATCCCTGCGAGGAGGCAATTAATGAGCAATTAGGCTCAGTTATGTATATCTCACATAATTAGCTGACATAAGCAGCTTGTGGCAGGTTTGTATTACAAACCAAGACTTATTGATTCCCTTGTTTTTGATAAGTTTCTATTTCCAATCTTTACACCTGTTTCCAAATTTTCATTGATATCTTCAAGCCTCCTTCTTTGGTTCCCTACAACACATCTTTATTTTGTAGATAATTTTGCTTCCCGATTAATAAAGAAACTTAAAGCCATTAGGTATTATTTCCCTAACTTTTTGCCTGAAGATAAACGTGTGTTTACTATCTGTATAAGTCTAGTTTCATCATAGAGAATGAGATGTACATGAGATGTGCATAGTTAATCCCTCTCTCGATACTGAACCTTCCAAACTCTTCCAGACCTTGCTACTATCTCTCTCTTTCTTATCATGTGAAACTTTTCTTCTCTATTAGTACCATGTTCTCAGAAAAAAATTAATTTATCATATTAAAAATTAAATTTCTTTTATTCATATTTATCCTAATACCATTTCCCCTGTCATATATTTTTTGTATACATAGTTTATATTTTTTTCTTGTTCACAGTATACTTATTATCAATTCAATTTAACAAGTATTTTTAACAACTAGTATTATTACGCTATGTGCAACCATTGAAAAATTGCTTCTGCCCATGCTTTTCATTGAAACTACATGTCTCAGTGACTTTTCTAGTCACTGGGACAAAATACCCGATACTTAACAACTTAAAGGGAGAGAAGTTTATTTCAGCTCCTTTTTTTAATCTATAGTTGGCCAGAACCAAGGCAAAAGGTCATGATGGAAGGGTCCAGCAGAAGTAAGCTGCTCAGCTCATGGTGGCTAGGAAGCAGAGAGCAAAAGCAGAAGCCAGGAAGGGAGATAAACACTTCTAGGTCACACCCACAGTGACCTGCCTCTTTTAACCAGACTCCACCTTCTTACAGCAAATCAGCATAATGTTTCATAATCCAATCATCTTCCAAACACATGATGCTTTTAGGGTTCTTTTAAATATAAATCATAACATTTTTCCCCTGGACCCAAAAGATTTATGCACATCTCTTTATGCAAAATCTATTCAGTCCATCTTTAAGAGTTACCAAAGTTTAAACAGTTCTAGCACTGCTGAAAAGTCCAAGTCCAAAGTATCCTCTGAGATGCAAAGCAAACTCTTAGCTATGAGCTCCTATAAAAATAAAAAAGAAAGTTAAACACTGCCAATATACAATGACACAGGGAAAACATTCCTGTTCCAAAAGAGAAGAAAAGGGGAAATGAAAGGTATGAAATCAAAGCAAGACTAAAACTTATCAGGGCACATATTAAATCCTTTATCTATGTACAGTACCCAGGACCAGCTGAGGTGAGATATGAGCTCCATAGAGTTTGGGTGGTCCTACCACTATGACATTGTCAGTGGTTGTAAACCTTATGGCGTCTCCCTTGAGGTGGTTTGTTCACAAGTTGTGGTTTCAGACATTTCATGTCCCTGGCCTCTTCAACTTTCTGAGGCCTTCACTGCACTTTTAGCTTCATTCTCACAGCTTCACATACTGCCCTCTCAGGGCACACTATCTGGCCTCCCAGGTCTTCTGAAATCTGACCCCACAACTCTTGCATTCTGCATGCCTGTAAAACCAGGATGACATGGATGATACCAATATCTGCCACCAGTTCAAGCAGTAATCAGGCCTCCTTGAATTATGACTGCCTCTGAGTACCTGTATGACTGAGTGATGGGAACTGAAACCTAGAGAATCTATGCCCTAGGTGGTCCTTCTGGAGCAGAGTGCCCTGGAACTCTCTTCTCCAATGAAAGACTTGCAGCTTTGCAATTTTGAGCCACAAATGGAGAGGTCTTGCTGATTCTGCATATAACTTTAAGCCATTTTTCCTATTGTCCTAATGTAAAGTACCTGACTTCTTTTTAATGCTAATTTTTTTAGCAACCAAGTTCTCTTCCTTAGCACCAACTTTGTAGGCTCTTTATTTCTGGTGAAACCAAAAACTTTTCAAATGGGCTTTTTGCTTCTGATTTTCAGTATAAACCAGGCCAAAAGTCCCTAACTGCATCTATGCTACAGCCTCAACACTGGCCTGCCTTGAAATTTCCTCTGCCAGATTAGCCCACCATCTTTAATCTCAGTCTCTTGAAAAGTCTCAGAACATGAGCAAACTATAGACAGATATTCTGCCAGAGTTTAACACACGTGGTCTGTGCTGCCAATGGTCTGTGCTGCCTTTTCCCAAATTTAAACTTCTTGAGTTTAATCTTTACAGTCTGCATTTTTATATGCATTCTGGTCTTTTGAGCTCTGACAAGTATTACACAATAAATTTGGCTTGCAGCATTCTAAGTCTGCTTCTCCAACCAGCATCTCCAAATCTTTCTGGCTTCTGAACTACGTGCTCAGGTAGAATCACCACAATCACCAACTTCTGCTACCAAAAGTCTGTCTTAGTCACTTTCTTTGTTGCTGGGACAAAATACCCTAATACCTACAACATGAGGGAGGAGAAATTTATTTTAACTCATGTTTTTAGTTTATAGTTGGTAGGCTTCAAGGCAGGAAGGCATGGAGGAAGGGTCTGACATGAAGGAAAGCTGCTCACATAATGGTGGCTGAGAAGCAGAGAGCAAAGGGAGAAGCCAGGAAGGGAGATATAATCTTGAAGGTCACAGTCACAGTGACCTACCTCTTCTGACTAGATCCTACCTCTTAACAGTAAGTCAGCTATAATGCTCCCATAACCCAGTCACCTTGAAAACACATGAGGCTTTGGGGACCATTTTAGGTATAAACCAAAATATTGTACAAGAAGATTACCATAAAACTTATAATTGTCAAACACAAAGGATATATTATTATTTTTATGTTTTTTGACTTTCTGTAGCATCTGATGATTTTGTTCAGTCAATCTCATTGTGAAATTGTGTATTCTCTTATAATATGTGACAATTTATTCTCTTATTTCTTTGAAGTTTCTTTATGTTTTCTTAGTGGAAAAGACTGCAGAGTAGGGAACAATGAGGATTATAATAGAGAAAGGATTACAATGAAGAAAATTACTCTGCCAAATTTTTCCTTGGCAAAAGTGGCAAAAGTCTAATATCTGTCAGGGACACAAGCTTAGATTCAACAGATATTTCACTTTATTTCAAGTTTTTTGAGACCAGAGCCTTTGACATCTTCACTACATTATTTTTAGAACTTACAAGAGTTTCTACCACAGAATGGACAGTCAGTAATAGTATTAACAACAGAAATACTTCAATACAATTTATTCAACTTTTAAAATATGGAAATCAAGGGCCAGGGATTTATTTAGCTCAGTGGTTCTGCTGCTTGCCTCACAAGCACAAGGACTCAAGTTCGATCCCTGGTACCAAAAAAAAAAAAAAAGTATGGAAATCATTTCTGGTATATTTACCAAGTTATACAACTGTCACCCACTATATAATTTTATAGTAATTTTACCTCAGAAAGAAACTATTCATTTATTAACAATCACTTTTGCATTCTCTCCCTCTCCCTAACCCCTGAGAATCACCAACCTATCTTTTATCTGCATAGATTTGCCTAGTCTGAACACTTTATATAAATTTCTGGCTTATTTTATTTAGCATAATATTTTATATTTTGCCCATGCTGTAGCATGTATTAGTACATCATTACTTCTATATTCTATTATATGAATATATCATATTTTGTTTATTGATCAGATTGTGCCCATTTAAGTTGTTTCTACTTTTGGACTATCATGAAAATGCTGCTATGAACAATCATGTATAAATTTTAGTGTGGACATATGTTTTCTTATCTCTTGGGTATATAACTAGAGATGGAATTGATGGATCCTACTTGGTAGGCCCCAAGGGACTCTACATTTAACATTTTGAAAAACTGCCAAACTGATTTTACAAATTGGTTACATCATTTTCCAATTCTACTGATAGGGAATTAATAGGGAATGAGGCTTCCAATTTCTCCACTTCCTCATCAACACTTGTTATTGTCTGTCCCTTTTTTTTTCTTTTAAGCCTTCCTGGTAAGTGTGAAATAGTGTCTTCTTATGGTTTTGACTTACATTTCTTTAATAGTTAATGATGCTAAACATCTTTTCACATGTTCATTAGTCATTTGAATAATAGGTAAGTATTTGATGAATGGATGAATATATATAAACATAGGGACTGCATAGGTCTTTGAGACAAGGTCTTGCTTTGTAGTTTGGGCTGGCCTTGAACTTACTATGTAGCCCATGCTGGCCTTGAATTCATGGCAGTCCTTCCACCTCAGCCTCCTGAGTGTTGGGATTACAGGTATGCTCCACCATGCCTGGCTCACCATGCCCCTATTTCAAGACAGACACTTTTTTTTTTTTTTTAAAGAAACACTTTCAATGAAAATAATTGAAGAAAGCCTTGGCTCATGAATTTCAAATACTGTATTACCTCTTTCTTCTTATGGCTATGGTTCTCAAAGTGTGGTCTGAAGCTTCCTACTACATTGGCCATCCTGCCCTGCTAGACAGCTGAGAACAAATGCCACTCCATTCCAGAAAAGTGCATTCTCCTTTACAACCATTACTGGCCAGTAAAGTTATTTAATGTGAGCCAGGTGTGGTGGTGCCCATCTGTAATCCCAGAACTAGGGAGGCTGAGGCAGGAGGAACACTGAGAGTTTGAGGTCAGCCTGGGCTATGTAGTAAGTTCAAGGTCAACCTGAACTACATACCAAGTCTCAAAGATCTCATCCACAGTTATCCAGAGAGTTAATGTCTGATGACAACAATAGATCAGCAGTGATAAGAAATATATTCTGCATCACATAAATGTGAACAGTTACAAGATAAACTTTGGCACATGAAAAGTTTGAAGAGATTAAGCAGATAGCAATTCATGAATCAGGTAGCAACAGACTCCATGCAGTTCAGACTCAATTAGCAGGAGGAAAATTTTATAAAGTATTTAAGAAAGCAAGAAAAAACATATATTTGATTGTTTAAAGTGGAAAGTCCCTAGATGAGGTTTGTTGGTAATTTCTGATTGATTAAGTCTCTAGTTTAAGGTTAGTTGGCAATTTCTCATTGGTTAAGCTTAAGTTTTATTTTAGTGCTTACATTGAAGTGGGCTAAGGTTTGCTTACACAGGAACTCAAGGCATTTGGGCCTAATGGCCTCTCAATTTAAAAAAAAGTTAACAATATTTAAATGTCTTAGTTAATATAACTGATATCTATATTTTATTTCTCTTGTAATCAATATTGACATTTGATTTTGTAGTCATCAGAGGTGATGGATGAGTGCCTTTTTATTCTGATTGCATATTATATTAAGCAGATAGAACAAGAAAGAAGAAAAGATGAGGAGCTATATAAAACCAAGTATCAATTGTCAGAAAAAGTGATTTAGTAATTTAATAGGTAAGGCCTGAAATGAAGAAACAAAATCTATGCTATTTTAGCCTTCTACAGAATGCTATCTTTGTGCTTGATTCTGTGGTTTTGAATCAAACACACGTTTTTCTTCTAACTTAAAGATTAAAAATGATATGTTTATCTTGCTGTATCCCTAATATAGGTAAAGAAATGGTCTGTGATTTTTTTTCTTTAAATGTTATTATTAGATTTCTCCTAAGCATTTAATTTTTCCAGGAAAAACATCTCAATACCACTTTAACTGTTCTATAGATGCTATACTTTACTAAGAAATGTAAAGCTAACAGAATTCTAGTCTATTAAAGATCAGACAGTACAGCATCTGAAAGAATTACTTAGCAGTTTCTAGAAAAACACTGTAGCCAAAAAGCTGTTTTTTATTCTTTCTGAATTTATTTCAGTAATGTTTGAATTTTTTGTCCCCTGGAGGAAAGTCTGGTCTCCGGTGACTTAAATCTAAACTCCCACAGAAATAGTGGCAATGAAAGTTTACTGTGATTATGTTTGATTGCTTCTCTTTTATCAGAGAGGAAATTTTAAGTTTTAAATTCCAATTTTGTTGGGATTTCAAATGCAGTCCCTTGGTTACAGGGAACAAACAAAAGACTTAAGCCATTTGTGGTACCAAGAGCCAAAAGTTGTGACTTTGTCTTAGTTTATCTGTTACGTACTGTAAACATGTAGTAATAAACAAAAGAACATTAAAATCTATTTTCGCTATTTTTAAATGTACATTATCTTATTGCCTGTGGTCACCATGCAGTGCAATAGATCACTAAACTTAAAAAAAAAAACAACTACCTCATAAAACCCCCACAAAATACTATAAAATAAAAATATGTGTGAAATATTTTTAAAATAAAAACATGGGCTGGGGATTTAGCTCAGTGGTTTCACCAGCTGCTGTGCAAGAGCAAGGACCTGAGTTCAATCCCTGGTACCACAAAAAAAAAATATATATATATATATGTAAAGAAATAATGGGGGGGTGCTGAGGACTGAAATCAGGGAACTTCTAAGCTACATCCCCAATGCTTTGTTTTCCCTTTTTTGAGACAGGATCTACTTCAGTTGCCCAAACTGCCCTCAAATTTGCAATCCTACCTCATCATCCAGAGTAGCTGAGATTACAAGCATGCACCCACACCCAGAAAGAATAACTTTCAAGGTAAATAATTGTTTATCTTAATAGTATAATATTATAATCTTAGTGATGGTTTAAAAATAATCCAAAAGTTAATCTATATTCAATAAAGAAAAACGTTTATAGTAAATCAGAAGGTACCAAAACTTTTAAAATCTTTTGAAAAGCCTTATATATTTGTTCATTACAAATATTGTTTGTCTTGTCTTTGATCAGCTCCACATATTCTTACATGTAAGAGCATTATTTAATAAGAACCAAGATATATTATGTAAAGGTACAAGATCCTAATGATGAATGTAACTGTATTGTATACCTAAAATGTACCAATAAACTAAATGGGAAAAAAGCATTATCTAAAAACACTTTTTCGTTCCTTAGATTGCTGAATTTTATAATTTTTTCTTGCTAGGAAACTCAGAGTCTCATGAATACTAGACAAGAGCTTTATCACTGAGCTACATCCTTTCTTATTTTGAATGTCCTTATCCCCATAATTAGTTTACTGCTTGTGCCAGATGAGCATACTTGTCAACTTGACTGGCTTGGGATCTGCTTAGGAGATTAGTACTTCTGCATGTATCTCAATGTGTCATGGAGGCATGACCTTGTGTATATATCAGGTCCCTGGTCTCTTCTTCTCTGGTGCTATTCCCCTGCTCTACTTCCTGGTGGCTGTGGATTGAGCAGCTTTCCTCCATCATTCTCTTCTAGCATGTTTCTGCCTAGGAGGGAGCCAACTATAGACCAAACCCATGAACTAAGTTAAATCTCTCCCCTTTTAAATTGTAGGTGTCAAGTGTTAGTGTCTCAGTCAAGAAAGTGACTAATACAGAAAATTGGTACCAAAATTGGAGTTATTACTATGACTGTACCTGACCTTCTAGTTTAGAAGCCTTTGGAAATGGTTTGGGGGAGGTATTTGGAAAAGTTTGGAAAAAGGGGTCTTGAGAAGCCCTAAAATGTTATAAGTAGAACCTGATAAGTGATTCTGATTGGAACTCAGATGACCAAAATGCTTACTGGAATGCAGACATAAAGACCAGCCTCAAAATGTGTCAATTGGGAATGAAGATTTTATTGGGAAATGGACAGAGGCCATACATATTATATTCTGGCAAAAAAAAAAAAAGTCTACATTTTCCCCATATCTTGAGACTCTGTGGGAGGCTAAGTTTAAAGGTGGTGGACAAATCTGGTGGAGGAAGTATCAAGTCAGCCCGACATTAAGGCTGTTGAATGAGTTCTGCTGGCTGCTTTTAGTCAGATTTATAGTATGAATAGGGAACAAAAAACAGAACAGACATATTGGAAACACTTAAATTTTGGCCAAAATGGATTGAGTGTAAAGTTAGGGGTATAGGAACTATGGTTGCTAAAGAGATTAAGCATCATTAAAAAGAAACCAAGTACTTTGAACAAGGATAAAAAGAAAGATACCTCAAGGGCATCTCAGGAATTACCAAGACCTCACTGATGACAGGTTTAAAGATGAAAAATATAAACTTTTCATTTGAGAAGAGAGTTTCTGGGTTCCCTACTTGAGAAAGGCCACCTAGGGAATTGATTCTTTGAAATTCTTTTCACTCTGTTCAGTCATCTAGTTAGTCTGAAACTGCTACAGCCATGGTGCAAAAGGGCTCAGCTACTGCTCAGCTGTTGTTATCCACATTATGCTAGTTTTATAGGCATGCAGAGGGCAAGAGCTGTGGATTCAGGGAGGCTTCCATCCAGATCTCAAAGGCAGGCCTGAGAGGCCAGGAAAAGTAACCCTGAGAGGACAGTACCTGAAGCTGTAGGAATGAAGTTAAAGATGGAATGGAGATCTCAGGAAGTTAGAGATGCCAGGAACAGGAAGCATCTGCTGAGGAATACTGCAGGCTATGAGCAAAGCAAGCCAAAGAAGTAGGCACATTTTGTCATCTAATTCTGTTGTACATGCTCCTTGAATAGTTCCCTTACCTAGTTGTTCACTTCAAAATTCCTGCTGCCTCCCTGATACTTCTTTCCGTGATTCCTGAAATTTGAATCTTAGGTAGACTAATGAAGGTATTGAAAACACTTGAAATTTCTTCATCTCAGTGGAGATATCCCAACTAAAATTTCACTGATAAAGCCTTCCTATTGTTCTTGTTTACTGATGCCCAAAGCTGCCTCTATTCTCAATAGCCCTCTGACAAACACCTCTTTACTTAAGTACACCAACATTTGTTTCTTTGTTTAAAAACAAAGAGCTCAGACTGCAATGAAAATTTAAAAGTCAGTAGTGAAACTTCTAGTTTCAGCTGCATTTAAAGACCTTGAATATTATCACTACATCCTTACAACAAAAACAATCCGGACAAAGTAAAACTCAGTGACTTTTCGTCCTCGCTTTGGCAGCACATATACTAAAACTCAGTGACTTTTCTTGGACTCATCAGAAAACTAATTATTTGAAGCAAAATGCCTTCCTGAAATCTGGAGAGACACACAGTCCCAGAGAAATAGAGCAGCTAATAGCTGCTTAATTGGAGTAGAAGTCACTGGAAATATAAATTGGGAGGAACATGTAAAATCAGAAGTTGCGATAAACTGCTTAGCTGGAATGTGGACCAATGTGAAAGTCAGAAGCATCTCTCTAGAAGTCTTAACAAGTTCTTATGGTCAGGATCCCAGAAAATTCCCTCTTGGTTTTGGTAACAGGGTAGGGGAATATAACAATTGCAAACCGCACCTAGATCTTGCTCCACAACAAAAGTGTACTTTCCAGAAAGAGTCTTTACCAGAGCATAATTCTAAGAAGGTATCCCAGGTTCGAAAAAGAAATTCCTGCTCCTCCAGCCTCGGGCTATCTTCCTGGTTTATGTGAAAATGGGAAAGGAAAACCACAGTTAACAGTGGACAAGGATTAGGAAATAGTTTAAAACATTGTGGCCAGGGAGAATAAGGAGTAGGGGATAAAATCTATCCCACTGAAGAAAGGATAGAAACACTTGTCAAGGCCACAAACCCAAGACACTGCTCAATAAAAGACTAATTTAATTATTATAAAGTATTCACATTCTCATATACTCTACTGTCATACCAGCAAAGCTCTACTATACCAGCAGCTGATAGCTAAAAGATTTGCAAAACAGGGACTCTAGAGGAGCAGCACATATGACTCCTTAGGAATGGAGATGAAAAAAAAGACTAGAAAAGTTAAAAGCCTATAGTTATAACAAACACTACACAACACATCTCATTAACATACATCCTCTTGCTAAAGGCCTATTTGTTTTGGTTCCTATTACTTGTTACAACATGTCTAGCTTTTATCATAAAATTACAAGGCATCCTAAAAAGTAAGAAAATATACATACAATTTGAAAAGATAATCACCAGCACCAGACTCAGATATGTCACAGAGGTTGGAATTATAAGAGGGGAAATTTAAAGTATATGTTAAAGGCTCTAGTGGAAAAAGTAGGCAAATACAAAATTTTATGGTAATACAAGCAAAAAGATGTAAGAACTTAGAAAGAATAAAAAGGAAATGCCAGAAATAGAACAAGAAATAGAGTAAAAAGAATGAAGACTGCCTTCAGTGGGCTTAACTGCCTTAATATGGCTGAGAGAATTGGTGATTTTGGAGAGGATTCCTTAGAAACTTTCCAAATTGAAATCCAAGAGTAAAAAATGAATAAAAGAACAGAACATCAAAGAATGGTGGCATTATAACAAAGGTTTAATATACGTATAGATGTATTAACAGAAGAAGAAAAACAAAAGAGAACAAGAGAAATATTTGAAATAATAATAGCCAATAATTACTAAATTACTGGCAGGCACTAAAACACAGATGCAGAAAGTTCTAAAAATGTTTATAAATGTAAAAACAGAAGCATCTCATGTTTAGGTATATTACTTATAAATTTCAGAAAACTAAAATCAAAGAGAAAATTTTGAAAGAAGCCAAAAGAAAAACAATATCTTATGTATACAAGAAAATAGATAAAAATTATAGCAGACTCTATTAGAAACCATGTAAACGAGAAGAGAGTGTTGAAAGAAAATTTAAAAATAAACTTGGGACTCTATACCTAGTGAAATTATCCTCAAAAAGTAAAAGAAATAAAAATGTCAATAGAGTGACAATCTAGTGGAGAGATTCTAAAACCCTCCTTCCATAGAACAATTAAATATATTCTATAAAATTAAAGTTAATTCATTTAAAAATTATTGAGTAAGCCTACAATAAGCTAAGGGAAATCCACTGAAGACAGGACTGATTCAGAAACACAGGATCATGAACATATGAGAACCTTGAAGCTTGTACATACTATATGAGTCATAGTAGCTTACAATAACTGTGCAGAAGAGCATGTAGAGACAAAGTTTGAATGGACCAAAGATCAGACCACATAAAGACCTGTACTCTCAGGGAAAGAGTGAACTTGCAAAAAAGAAACTTGACTTTCCTGATAATAAAATAGATGACCTGTCTCAGCATTCATTCTGGATGGAAAGTTTTTTAGAAAGTCCACACAAAGTTGTGGCCATGATCTGACTTCACAAGTATATGGGATCTAAATCTACATTAATGGAATGTTAAAACTTAAATGGTGTTGGATGTGTTGTGTTTCTAGACTCCTGAAAGAAGGTAATACAAATTCTTCCTAGAAGAACATATTCTTATGCTAAACTCAAGAAACTCCTACAGAGTTCCAAATTTATTTGTTTTTTTTTGGTTCCAGGGATCGAACTCAGGACCTTGTGCTTGCGAGGTAGGCGCCGGAACCACTGAGCTAAATCCCCAGCCCTAAATTTATTTGTTTGTTGGTTGGTTGGTTTATTTTTTGAGACAGGCTCTCCCTCTGTAGTCCAGGCTGCACTTGAATTCACCACGTAGCCCAGGTTGGCCTTCAACTTGTGATCCTCCTGCCTCCCAAGTGCTGGGATTACACACATGCATCAGCATGCCCAGCCTAAATATTATTTAATATATCTAAAATCACAAATACAAAAGGAAACATGTTATCAGAAACAAGAATAAACAACATAGCAGGAAACCAGGCATGGACAGATTTCAGGTATTGTAAATATTAGATTTGAAAAAATAAACTATGTGTAATACATGTGTGGAAATACAACAGGGATTTTTAAAAAAAGACAATGCAAAGTGATCAGAAAAATTTGAGAACTAACCACACTGAAATGAACTGAAAATGTAAAAATGAAATGAAAATGTCATAAGTGAAATTTAAAACTCAACCAAAGGGCTAAAAAATAAATTATATACATATGATTATATTAATAAATGGATAGTAAACTAAAAAAATTACTGTTGTAGCTCAGAGAAACAAATAGGTATAAAATGCTAAACAGAAATTTAAAGTCATGAAAAATGAAAATGAATATTAGAGTTCCAGGAAGAGGCAATTCAGATAAAAACAGGCAATAGTTGAAAAACTATGGATTTTTCCAAAGTTGATGAGAAATATCATTTGTTACATCCAGAAAGTCTAATAAACCCCACACAGTATAAATAAAATAAATCCCCACCTAGGCATACAAAGTAAACTGCAGAACAATGAAGACAAGAAGAAAATCTAAAAGCAACTAGAAAGAAAAGATAGATTACCCACAAGGTAAACACAATTAAAGGGACAGCTTTTTAAAAAATAATAATGAGAGCCAAAGAATTGTGAAATAATGTACAATTGAAAGATCTTCTGACAACGAAAATAATGGAAAACCAAAAAAGGAAGAAGGGAAGGAAAGAAGGGAGATGGAAAAAGAGGGATGGAGAGTTCCACATCTAATGAAAACTGTATTTATTTCTTCAAAGCACGGTGGTAGTTTTACATATATTTGATTTTGGCAACAGTTTTAAAAGTTTCTGTCAGTAAAAATTAAGTATAAATAAAATTTTAAGAAATATTAGTAGCTAAATAAATATAGTAGGAGAATATTTTATATTTCTGTAGTCTGATAGGCTCACCTTTGCTTGGTCTATGTGAATCAGAGAGCAGAGAAATGGTCTGGGGATTTAGCTCAGTGTCACTGTGCCTGCCTGGCAAGCACAAGATCCTGAATTTGATGGAGGGGGTGGGGTAGAGAAAAGAAGCAGATTAGCAGGAATAATAAATGGTGCAAATGAAGGAAATCACAGACAGATGATTGAGTCTGTTTTGGATCACACCAAACCATTGTGAAGGCAAGTAAGAAGAACATTAATTGTTCAGACCCTGCATGTAGTGAAATGGAAGGAAATGATTCATTATTTTCAGATGGATTTCCTGACAACTCTATGCAGAAGAAATATTAATTTACCTGCATGATGTTGCCCTGAAGGAAAGGAAAATGTTTGACATTTTCCCTTAAAACTCATTTTAATTTCACACATCCAGAGAAAGAATAATTTTTTAATGTAGAACATTATTAACATTCACTAAACACACATATACAAAAATTAAAATTATTCAAAGAAAAGAAATGCAAGGGAAAAAACTATAATAATATTCAAATATAATAGAACTCCACCAAAGCAAAACTGAGAAGTGCTTAAACATTTTTCATATAATTTAAAAAAAATCTCAAACATTAACAAGACATCAAAGGAGGTGATTTGTTTTAGAAAGATTTTCAAAACTAATATTGAATAGTGGTCTAGAGAAAAAATTCTAATTAGCTAGTAGACTCCACATAGGCCAAATTTTTTAAAATTTAAATTTCAATAGTCATGTGACACATGATGCAAATATAATCTGAGAAATATGTTATTAGGCAATTTCAACTGTGTGTATCGCAAAGTACCATACAGAGTGCCAACTACTAAGTGCAAACTGAGAAGGTATATGTCAATCATCTGTGATGGCCCTTTGATATTATCCAAACATGCAGTTAAACATGAGCTACATGAGGCTACCACTGGCATAGCAGCACACTGTTTTACAGTAAACTCTTACATAAGTAGGATTATGCTCTAAAGGATGAAAAACACAGCATGTTATGATAAGTACCTAAAACAGTAACAGTCATTTATCACACTATCAAGTACATGTGCTTCTTCTGGAAACATACCCTTCTCTCCTTTGATCTCAGTGACTCTTCCTTCCGAACCCACTGGTGAGCTCCAGCCTAGTCTCTATCTACATTTCTTCCTATAGTTTTAAACACAATCTATGTATGGATTCTTTCCAGATTCCAGCCTGTAACTCTGATCTCTCCCCTTTCCCTCCTGTCATCCCTACCACTTTGAACTTTTTCTTCCTCTTTCAAATTATCCATTATTCATTTTAATCATTTTAATGCTTAATTACACTTTCAGTTTCTCACACTACAGAAACTATTCAGTATTTACATGTGTGTCCTATTTATTTCACTTAAGAGGATAGCCTCAATGTGCATCCACTTAGCTATAAATGTCTCTAGTTTTGTGTTCTTTGTGGCTGAGTAGTACTCCATTTTATAAAAACACCACATCTTCTTTATCCAGTCTCCAGTTGATGGGCACTTGGATTGTTTCCAAGCTTTAGCTATTACAAACTGTGTC
>NW_004624750.1:27565112-27587219 GCF_000247695.1 Heterocephalus glaber | reverse complement strand
TTTGCCAGTATCTTATTAAGGATTTTTGCATCTATGTTCATTAGTGAGATTGGCCTATAGTTCTCTTTTTCAGTTGGGTTTTTTTCTGCTTTGGGGTCAAGGTGATGTTTGCTTCCAGGAATGAATTTGGGAGTATTGCTTTCCTTTCATTTTCATTGAACAGTTTAAAGAGTAGTGGCAGTAGTTCCTCTCTAAATGTCTTGTTGAATTAAGCAGTGAAGCCATCAGGACCTGGGCTTTTGTTATTTGGTGAAGTTTTTAATTATGTTTTCAATTTCATTGTTTGATATTGGGTTGTTTAGAATTTTTAGGTCTTCTTCGTTCAACTTTGCTAATTCATATGTATCTAGGAATCTATTTCTTCTGTGTTTTCCATCTAATTGACATATAGGTTCTCGATGCAGGTCTGGTGATCCTCTGGATTTCTGCTGGGCCCATTGTAATTTCACCCTTTTCATTCCTAATTGCATGGATTTGGGCCTTTTCTTTCCTTTTTCTGAGAAGGTTTGCTAAGGGTTTATCAATTTTGTTGATTCTTTCAAAGAGCCAACTCTTGGCTTCATTGATTTTTTTGTATTGTTCCCTTACTCTCTATTTCATTGATTTCTGCTCTGATCTTTATAATTTCCTTTGTATGACCTTTGGGTTTGTCCTGCTCTTCTTTTTCTAGAAGCTTGAGGTTCAGCATCGGGTTGTTTAATTGGGCTCACTCTGTTTTCCTAATATGAGTATTCACTGCTATGAATTTCCCTCGCAAGACTGCTTTCATTGTGTCCCATAGATTCCACTATGTTTTATTATCATTGTCATTTAATTGCAGTTACTGTCTGATTTCTTCTATAATTTCCTCTGTGACCCATTGGTTATTCAGAGTGTGTTGTTCATTTTCCATGTGTCTCTGAAATTCTTGCATTTTCTACACTTGATCTTAGCCAAAAGGCCGAGAAGCGATAATTCTTGCATTTTCTTTTGCTGTTGATCTCCAATCTCATAGGACTCTAGTCTGATAATATACAGGGGATAACTTCAATTCCTTTGCACTTACTTGAACATGTTCTATGAGCAAGTCTGTGGTCTATTTTGGAGAACCACCTGTGTGCAGCTGAAAAGAATGTGTATTCTGATTTTGTAGGGTGGAACACTCTGTAAACATTTGTTAAGTTCATTTGTTGAAGAGTTTGATTGAGTTCTAATATTTTGTTATTTTCTGTCTAGTTTATCTATTTGTGACAGTGGGGTATTCAGGTCCCCCACTACTACTGTATTAGTGCTCATTTGATTTTTCATGTCCATTAGCATTTGTTTTATATAGTTGTGTTCACTAGTGTTTGGTGCATATATGTTTATGATTGTCATCTCTTCCTCTTGGATTGTTCTCTTTACAAGGATGTGGTGTCCTTCTTTATCTCTCTTAATTAGTGTTGGTTTGAAATCCACTTGATGTGCAAAGAGGGTAGCTATTCCTGCTTTTTTTGGAGGTTCCTGTCACATAGAGGATTGTTTTCCAGCCTTTAACTTTCAGTCTATGAGCTTCTTTTTGAATTCAGTGTGTTTCTTGTATGCATCCTATTGTTGGATCTTGCTTCTTGACCCATTCTGCCAGTCTATTTCTTTTGATTGGTGAATTGAGGCCATTAACATTGATGGTTATAAAACTGACACATATTGACTTATCATTGGTATGACTTTTTGTATTTGTTGGATTCTCTCCCCTTTGCATTTAAATTCTTGTCCTGTCTGATGGGTTCATTCTGTTGAGCTTCCTGGGGTTGTGTTCTTCATTGTCTTTTCCTAGGATATTTTCTAAAATTTTTTGGAGTGCTGGTTGGTATTCATGAAGTTCCTAAGGTGCTCTTTGTCATGAAAGTATCTTATTTCTTCATCGATTTTGAAAGATAGTTTTGGAGGGTTCATCAATCTGGGTTGGAGTCTGTTTTCCTTTAGGGCTTGGAATATGTCACTCCAAGCTCTTCTTGCCTTGAGGGTTTGCATTGAGAAGTCTGCTGTGATTCTGATGGGCTTTCCTTTGTATGTGATTTGTTTCTTTTCTCTGTAGAACTTTGTTCTTCTGTTGGATTTCTGGAATCTTAACAATTACATGACTATGTCTAGTTTTTTTTTTATCAAGGCTAGTCAGAGTCTGACATGCCTCATTTATCTGTCAAATTCTTTCCCCCTGCTTGGGAAGTTTTCTTCCATCACTTCTGTGAACAGTTTTTTTATGTCATCTGCACTCTCTCCTCTTTCTTCATTGGCTCCAATCAGTCTTATGCTATTCTTCTCTGCATCATCTAGCAGCTGCTGGATTGATTTCTCACAGTCTCTTTCTATTTTAAAGCAATTTTTCTTTTCCTGGTCACTAATTGCAGTCTTATCGTCTATATCTGAAATTCTGTCCTTACATTGGCGCCTTCTGCTGCATAAACTTTCAATGGAGTTTTTAATCTCCTGGAAATCTGTTTGCCTGTGTTTTATGGATTCCATTTGTTTCCTATGTTGGTATTCCATCATGTTCCTGAGGTCCTCTATTTTATTAAATCTGTGTCTGCTCTAGATTTATTAATCATTTTTGCAGTATGCCCAATGTCTACTCCTAAGTTAGAAATTTATTTCTCATTTCATTTTTTACAGATCCTCTTTTGTTGCCAGTTCAAGGAGTCCAGGTGGTTGAATATCAGAGTGTTCCATCTCTTTTCCCTTTGGGTTTGCTTTAGGTGATCTTCAAGTCTGGTTTTGTGACTTGTTTATGTCTTCTCATTTCAAGGGGTGGGTGGAGTGGTGTATGCTGCTGGTGCCTGGGTGGCTCACCTCCACTTTGATGGGGGCGGCTCTGCTTGTCACACTGGGGGTGGTGGTATGGAAGCCTGGAAGGGTCCTTAGAGTTCTAATGAATAGCAGAACAGAAATGCAGCCCTTCTCCACATCTTTCCTAATGCAATTTCTCCTCTACAGGTTAGCATATAGAAACACCAAATCATATCCTACTGTGGTAGGAAGGTAGGATATCACTAAGATTGGATGACTAAGTAGGCGCAATCTATTAATCCCAGGACACGTGTGCAGAATAGTTCATTCTCAAAATTTAACATGAATAAGAACCACACTTATCTAGATCTCATCCTCAGAGATTTTGATTCAATAAATTGGAGTGGACTGATCTGGTCTTTGGTCCAGACTTTAAGAGCAATTGCTTTAGGAAGTATAACTAAGAAGTTAGAAACAGTTGAGCAGGGGACACCTGTCCTTCATTATAATTATTTTAGTACAGTGGTTCTCAAACTTGGCTGCCTATTGGAATCACCTAGGAAGCTCTGAAAGATAGTAATTCTTAGATCTCATCACCAGATATTGTGATGCAATTCATCTGAGGTGCAGTTTTGTGTTCATGGTTTTAATTGCTGTATAGGTAATTTTAATGTGTGTCTAAGATAGAAAACCACTTTTAAGTATAATTTTACTTTTCACTATGTGCTAAAGCACCAATTTTTTTAACATAACAATATTTACCTGTATAATCTGTAAAGTATTGGAAAGGGAAGAATGCAAGAGTTAGTGTTGGAAAACTAAGTTCATATCTATATGATTCTGAACCATGAGCAGCACTGTGTTCCTGGGAAAGTCATCAGTTCCCTCATATGTAAAATCAGACCCGTTATTCTCAAATGTTCTTTCCCATTTCACAATTTTATGGATAATAGAATATGTACTATAAAACCTTGCAACAAAAATACTCTTTATTGCACAGAGTGATTATTATTATTTAAGGAATTATACAAGGGGTGATCAAAATATATGGTGAATGTTTAAATTTTTAAAATTACAGTAAAAGACATATTGACATTAACCTCCCTTGAAATCTTCCCCTTGCTTTGAACACAGTTAACCAATTGCTCTTGCCAATTTCTGAAGCAGTTTTGGAAGTCTTTCATATCTTTATGAGATTGATAAAAAAAATATGGTGAATGCTGCTGCTGACAGCCATCCAATTGAAAGGCAGGTTCATAAAAAACATTATGTGGTGTTCTCATCCACCTTATTCATCAGATATGGCACTGGATGATTTATGTCTCTTCCTCAAAGTCAAAATGACCGTGAAAGAAAAAAATTTTGAATCAATTCAGACCACTGAGGTAGCCACAACAATGCAACTAAAGACACTAAAAAGGGAAGACCTCCAGAAATGCTTTGAAAAGTGACAAGAATGATGGTATAAGTGTGTTTTTAACAGTATTTATATATACCACTTGTCCTCTTTGCCTATTTATTGTGCCCAGTACAGTGTAATAACAAATTCAACTTGGGAAATAAAAATGAAAACATTTAAGATGGATTTATACTTCATGTCAGAGTATTGTATCACTGTCATTTCTCCAAAACATCATTTGATAAATTGCATCCAAAACAATGGCAAAATAGCAACTTTCAGATTATTTTAAGTTATTTTTCCAATAGCAATGATGAGTAATTCCTGATTCTTCCACTGGCCATGTAACCTTTTCTACAAGTAGCATACTTTTGCAAGATGTCTGTTCCTAGCTAATTTTGAGGGATAGTATGTCATAAGTTCACATAAACCAAAACAATTGCTTGGAGTGGTGGCTAAGCTTGCTGGTGACTCCTCACTACTGAAAAGTTTTGCCCTGATTATTCTGGAGGCCTAGAATAATTGTGCTGTCAATTTTCAATCCTAAAAACTAACAAGGAAAGGTCTGGGGCATAAAGATTGCTATAAATAATTCCAGGAATTTTATATTGACTTTAGAAAAAAATATATATTCCAGTTTGCCTTCATAATAATCAGTTTTAACTTCTTGAGTCAATAGAGACAACTGATATCATGCAGATAGAGAAGGGACACTGGTTTGAAACAAAAAAGTGGGGTTTTAATTTAATTTCAGAGATATTATCAAGAGTAAGATGTTATAAAAGTAAATGTATTTGTGTGCATTCACGTATATTTGTTCATGATTTTGACTTTTTGCTTTTTAAGGAACTATTTTGCCCTAATGGAAATCAAAAGCTATAGTAATCTTGTGCTCCAAGAAAAAGTAAATTCTAAAATAAATTAGGTCAGAGCCACATGCCATGATTTTTCAGGTGGTTAAAAAATGGACTGAGAGTTCCCTATCTTGTGGAAGGCATTGGTGAAGTCTCAGCCCATTTTTTTTAACTACCAGAAAAACTGATTAAGAAATGTCAGCTAACATAAGAAAGATCCATATCAAGGAGAAAAAAATATTAGTAGGCTAGTGCAATTTTTCAAATACCCTGAATTCACAGCATCTATGCATCTATGCATAAGGGCTAGAAACAATACATTTACTTTTAGAAAGCATGTTATAAGTGAAGCTATCAGCTTTATCAGATTTATAAAAATTAAATGGAGTATCAGAAATGGTATAGCTAGCACACTGTAGGAAGAGGAGAAAGGGTTTATATTCAAGCAACTATAATACTAACCACTATTTATTGAACTGCTTAGCATTTTTAAGGATATTATTGCATTCATTAAAATATTATTTTTAAAGCCCATGGATAAATGTGTACAACATGGTAGAAATAAAGAATAGGACAACTTCTTGAAAAAATAATTTAATTCAAAAAAACAACTTAGGGTGGATGAAGATGATGATAACCATCATGTGAAAGCTACTATTTGCCAGATAATCTGTTAAGGATTTAACTTAGATTCTAAGTCTCTCAACTCGTCAACAAGACAGGTATTATTTACTTCATTTTACACATGAAAAATATAAGACAGAGAGGGATTCAGGGACTTGCCCAAGATCACATAGCTGGTAAGTGATGGAATATTTTACTATATATCATATCATAACAACTGACTGGCTATATTAAGTATTCACTCTTTAATTTTTTGTAGAAGGAAGTATTTTTTATAACAAAACATTTATTGGTACATTTTAGGCATACATAGTGATAACACTCATCATAGGGAATTTGCAGCTGTACATGATACATCCTGCCTCCTTTTTCCCATTTCCCCCCTCCTCAAGCCCCCTCCTTTCCCTATGTACAAAAGCTTTGTTTCCATTTTCCTTCTATTTTCACATCCTTTCCTTCCTTTCTCCTTCCCTTCTCCCTTGTTCAATTTCCCATTTGAACATTTTCTTCCCATTTCCCAGTATCTATCATACATTTCAGTCCTTATTTCCATTTTTGGTTTCTCACACCAAAGAAACAATGTGGCATTTAAACATGTGTGTTCGATTTATTTCACTTAAGAGTATGGTCTCAAGGTGCTTCCATTTAGCTATAAATGTCTGAAGCTAATCCTTCTTTATGGCAGAGTAGTACTCCATTGTATAAAAACAACTGCATCTTTATCTATTTGTTGTTAATGGGCATTTGGGCTGCTTCCAACATTTAGCTATTACAAATTGTGCCACTATAAACATGGGTATACATATATCACTGTAGTATTCTTCAACTGTCACAAAAACTTACCTATGATAAACCTAACTATAAAACTCACAGCTTTAATAATTTATTTGTTGTTTCCATGATTTTTTTCAAGCTTTATTCTGTCTTTTGCCTACCCTTAGGTTAAAACTCAGGCAGGCCCCATATTTTTTCCTGCCTGCTCTTACATAAAGTCCTATAATCATGGTAGGTCACAAATACAGTCTGAGTACCGTAATTATATGTGTCCAATAATGAAGGTATCAAGAGTCCAAAATTGTTTTAATGTCATAAACACCTGCTGCAAGCTAGACATAGGCAAGTAGAAATGAGTACTGTCTTGCTTCCTTTCCCTGTTTTTCTTCCCTCATTTATTAACTTTGGTTTCTCATTTTCTGTTTCTTCCAGAGTAGAAGTTGGCATAGGGAGGGGAGAAGAGGTAAAAGGAATGAGAAAGTTCTTTAAACTGGGATGATCCAAATAAAATGCAGCAAAAGTGATGCTGTGTGATTTTCAAGTCTATACCTTAAGAAGTGTTATAGCTTGTGTTTTTTTTGTTTCATTTAGGTGTTTGGCCCTTTTGAACTCCAGTTATCATGTAAATAAGTCCATTTACGCTGCTGGAGAGAGAGGCTCAGCCAGACACCAGGTGTTGTGGCCTTGCCAGCTGAGGCACCAGATTCGGAAATGAAGACATTTTAGATCCTCCAGTATCAGAGAGCAGAGGCGCCCCAGCTAACACAGCAGCGATGTCAGCCCTGTGCCTGCCCAAATTGCAGACTGTGAGCAAATAAATTATTGCTTTTGTTTTAAGCCCTATGTATTTTGGGATGGTGTTTTTTTTTTTTTTTTTTTTTTTTTAGCAGAAACTAATACAAAGACTGTCTGGTCTACAGTAAACACTTATGTGTCCCTTATCTCAGCATATTCAGGATGAGAAGATGGCTCTCCTTCATTCTTCTCCTGCAGTTGCCAACCCATCTTGAAGATTTTCTAAGTAGTCAAACAACAATCCAGGGCTTGACAGTATATCTCGGTGGTAGAGCATATTCTTAGCATGCATGAAGCCCTGTGTTTCAATCCTCAGCACCAAAAATAAAAACCAAAACAAAATCTAGCAATCCAATAAAATCAAACATACACTTAACATACTATCCCCAAAAATCTTACTCCTAATCCCAAAGAAATGAAGACACACTCACACAAAAACCTGTGTACAAATGCTTAAATAAGTCTTATTTGTAGTTAATAAAAATTAGGAGCCATCTGTCTTGGCCCATTTTCTGCTGTTATAACAGAACACCATAGACTGGGAAAATTATAAACTATAGAAGTTTATTTGACTCATAGTTCTAAATATTGCAGGGAACATATGGTGAGGGCCTTCTTGTTCCATAATATAGCAAAAGGGCAAGTGCGTACATAGGAGACAGAAAAACAGGGCCAAGGAGACTACTCTCAAAATAACTAACCCTACTCTTAAAATTACTAACCCACTAATGTCCTTACTCTATTCATGGGGAGTGCCCTTAGGACCTCATCATCTCTTAGAGGTTCCACCTCTCAATACTACTTCAATAATTGAATTTCAACATCAGTGTTGGAAGGAACATTCAAACCATAGCACGATCCAAGAATTCAGCTAATGAGTGGACAAATTGTGTTCAAAATTACTGATGCATGCAATATGGATGAATTTCAAAAGCAGTATGTTAATTGAAAGACAGATACAAAATGCTACATATTCTAATTTTGGTATATGTGCTGCCAAAGTGAGCAAAAGACCACATATTCTATGACTCAATTTATATGATATTCTGAAAAGATAAAACTATAGGAATAAAAATCAAACCACTGATAGCCTCTAGAAGTGCAATGAGATTATTGACTACAAAGGAATACCAGTGAGCTTTTGGAGAGGTGTAATGATATGGTATTACTTGTTAAAACTTATTTGTGAAATCTCATAGGACTGTGCAGCTAAAAAAGGTTAACTTTACTTTGCATAAATTGGGCCTCAATAAGCCTGACTCAAATAAATAATAAATTAGTAAACCTACTTACACTCTTCCACCATAGTGAATAGATATCAAATTATCCAAGTAGTCCTATTAAAGCCCATTTCACTAAACTTAAGTGCCAGATATAGCACTCCAATATCTTTGAATGGTGAAGGTTGGTAGTCAGAGCATATTAATCATCCTCAAAAATCTTTTCAATTGTCCAAGAACCCAAACTTTTTATGCTCATAATATGGTTGAGTTATCTAGTAAATTCTTGGTAATTTCTTTTAAAAACTTCCATCTGGATTACTGTGTACTTTGAAATCTGCCCTCAAAGTTAGGTGTCCTAGTTTAAATTTCTGATCTAATATTACTTTATATATATTTATATACATTATGTATCATAAAGTAACATAACATAAAGAAACTTGATTATTTTTATGTCAGTTGGTAGTTGGTACTTATCTACCCACAGACTTACCATTTGAAAAGGCCTTCTTTCCTAAAGATCTGAATTTTCAGCTGTTTCAATTTCTATCTGTCCTAAGAATTTTCAGTGCAGGTCTGCTGGCAATGAATTCTCTTGTTTTTTTTAAACTGAAAATGTGCTTTTTCTTGCCTTTGTTACTGTTTTTTTTGTTGAGTTTAGAACTCTAAATTTTGTTTTTTTCTCAGTACTTAATTGATATTGCCTGTTTCCTAGTCTCATAGTTATTGATAGTCAACAGTCATTTGAATTGTATGAAGTATGTCATTTTCCTTGGCTATCATTTCAAGATTTTCTCTTCATCTTTATTTTCTAGCAGTTTGACAGTGATGTGGCTGGGTGTAGTTTTTCTTTGGATGTATCTTACTTAATTTATTCTTTATTCTATTCTATTCTTTCTGTGTTAATCATATTCAATGAATATTTTTATTTCAGATATTATATTTTTCAATTCTAGAAGTTTTATTTTATAGTTTCTATTTTCTTCTGAGATTTCCAATCTTTTCATTCATTGTGAGCATTTTTTAATATCCTTGGGCACATTTATAATAGTTGCATTCAAATTCTTACCTGCTATTTACATCTGAGAGTTTTTTGAAGGTCACATGACACCAATTTTCTTCTCTTTTTAAAATTGTTCATTTTCCCAATTTCTTTTTTTTTTTGGTACCGGGAATCGAACTCGGGTCTTTGCGCTTGCATAGCAGGCGGCGAAACCACTGAGCTAAATCCCTGGCCCTATTTTCCCAATTTTTTCATCAAGTTACTATGGACTGTATTTTGGACAATGTAAATGATGTATTGGAGAGATTCTGGATTCTATGGTGTCTCTAAAAAGTGCTGACTAATTTGTTTTAATATTTAATTTGAATGGACTCAAATTGCAAACTCTCTCTTAAAAAACAGACAACACACTTAAATTTCAGTACTACTATTTTAGTTTTAGTTGGCCTGCTGGAGCCTGCCCCATGCAGGTATGATTCAGGGGTCAGCTGGAAATCTGGGGAGAGCTTATAGCTAGATTTGTGTTCTCAGTTTTAGAACCCTCCTTTGTAGGATTTCTTCGTCAATTTCTAGTGGCTATAGTTGTCCTAAACTCTTGATTCTTCTGCCAGTTAGGCTATCAGTTTTTTGCTGGATTTTTAAGCCTCCCAGTCTGGTAAGACTTGGGACTGCCCTTAGTTTAAAAGCTATAACAATGAAAAATTCATCCAGTCCTGTTTCTTTCATCTCAGTAAGTTACTCTCCTCTAGTATATGCCTGCTGTGGATTATTAGCCAATTCCTTCAGAAAGTTAACCTTTATATTTTGTCAGGAGTTTATAGTTGCTGTCTACGTTAGATTTTTTTCAATAGTCACTATTCAGCTATAGAAGAGCTGGAGAGAATTATTGATACAGCATACTAAATATCAATTGAAATATTAGATTTCCTCCTGATAGCCACATACATAATCTCTTACCAAAAAAAATGTGCAGGGGAGGTATTATTTCCCTCATTTCACAAAAATATGATTAAGGTTCCATGGACTTAAAAAGACTTGCTTTTCTAACTAAGGCCCAAGAAGGAAACAGAGTTTAATGCAAATCTAAAGCCATGTAGGAGGAAATGTCATGCATGCACTATACTTATAGAGAGATATTTCCACTAGCAGAGATGCTTCAGTAGGCATGACAAGGTAGGAAGAAAATCTGGCCTCTATCTTTTTTCCTACTGTCAATTCTTCCCTTTCCTTCCACTTTCTGGATTCAACAAGAAAAAGTCACTGTCAAGAAGGTACAGGAAACAACAATTATAAGAGTCAGCTCCTAGAAGAACAGAGTAAGACCAAAAAAGTTTTTTTAAGAGGATGTATTTGATAAACTATACATAACAAAAATACTTATCTAAAATAAAGTTTCAAGGTTTAGAAAAAGGATCCCTTGTTAAATTTGAATTTGATTTAAAAAGAAAAAATGAAAATTTTAGTGCATGTTCCATACTTATGTGGCATATTTATAATAAAAATCACTGTTTAATGAAATTCAAATTTAACTAGATACCTTGAATTTTATCTGTTAGTCTAAAGTCTAGATAAGAGAACCTTATTTTGAATCTAAGACTATATCCAATCTTGGCAGTCTTCTTTTTACTATCCTACAGTTGTTTTTTTCATGTGTCTTAGTCCATTTTTTGTGGCTATGATTGAATACCACAGTCTAGGTAACATTTTTTAAAAAAGAAATTTATTTCTCATACTTCTGGAGGCTGGAAGTTCAAGGTTGAGGGGTCACATCTCATAAAAACTTTCTTTCTGGTGAAAATTCTCTGCAGTCTCAAGGTGGCTGGCACAGGAGCAAGACAGAATAAGCTTGCTAGCTTGCATTTATAACAAAGCCACACCTACTCTAACATTCCAGTAATTTATTAACCCATTAATCCAGAGATAGATAATCCATTTAGAGTTAGGGTTAGGGTTAGCGTTAGGAGAACCATAGGTTCAAGTTCACATACAAAGACTGAAAAATCTGCATCCTGATGTCCACAGGTGATAGCATTAACAAAAAGACATCCACTCAAGAAGGGCTGAACACAAGCATGCATTTCTGGACCCAAGCCTAAGGAATGGTTCTGCCCACATTCCAGGTGGATCTCTCTCACTCAGTTTGCTGTTCCATATACCAACCTTCTCTGGAAATAACCTCACAGACACATCCAGAAATGTGCTTTATCAATTTTCAAGGGTTACTCAATCCTATCAAGTTGACAAACAAAATTAATGATCACTTACTATGTTTTAATTCATGATTTCTTAGGCAGGGCTATTGGAATCTGATTTAGCAGAGACATGAGACAATATAAAGTGAGAATAGTAGCTGAAAGAGGTACAGAAGGCAGGAGGAGATAGAGATGGAAGAACATTTGTAAGCATTCAGACATTAAATGATTTGTGTTTATGTGTAAAATCAAGCTAATTAAGAGTTTAAAAAAAAGAATTAAAAGTTAAATAGGGCATGGTGGTGCATGCCTGTAATCTCAGCACTTCAGAGGGAGGCTGAGGCAGGAGGAGCACCACGTGTTCGAGGCCAGCCCGGGCTGCATGGTGAGTTCAAGGCCAGCCTGAACTACACAGTGAGACCTAAACAAACAAACAAACAAAAAGAGTTAAAAGTTAATAGCTTACAGTCCCTTTTATAATAGAAACAAACAATAATTATAAATATATACATTGTTTAATAATATATGAACATAATTATAAGAAAAATGGAAAGTAAGCCACATTACAATAAAAAATAGCTATGACTTAAAATTGAAAATAATGTAATTATGTGGTTGTTACCAAAAATATCAACCAAAAATGAATCTATAATTACCTGTAGATTAATATGTTACTTGAAAGTGAAGTAAGTGAAAGCATATATTTAAATGCTGAAAACCTATCAAGATTGTTCATAAACATCAGTCTAGATTTCTTGGACACTTGCATGGTCTGGTTTTCATATGATAACAAACCATCTCTGATAAATGAAGTCTCATAAAATTATTAAATATATCTGAATTTTTTTCCTTCCCCTACTAACACTATTCTGCAATGCTTTCACTCTGAATATTACTTTTCTTATTCTTTTTTGACTCACTTATGTTCTTGGTATATTGTGGGGGGGATGATACTTCTAATATCTCAGGATCTTAAAATTCTCTTTATCCTCTACTTGAGGATTTTCTTTTTAGACATTCTTAAACTTCAGATTAATATATTTTAAGGTTCTTTTCTCATTTGAAACCAGATAATCCATACCAAAGGATTTGAAACCTATATATAAAAAGGATAGATTCTCATAAAACATTATGCATCCATAAGAGCAGACTTCATGGGAATTTTCTACGAAACTCCTGGGAAATATCACCTAAATTTCCTAGGAAATATTGGCTACTATAATTCCTATCCCCATACCTAAAATCTCAGCCCAAGTCCAGATATTTCATGAAGAAGAAATATGGATTATCTTAAGTCTGATATTTTGGTTTTTTTATATATTTTTCTTCTTCACAAATAATTTTTTCAAACATCAGCTTGAATGTTCTATGAAATGTGATTTATCATTTTTCCTCTGAATTTACAAAGATTGCATTGATATAAAACACTTTTTTCTTTGGTATTCTTTGAAAGAAATCAATTTTAGGAAAAAGTTACTATTGCCATTGTTTTATTCCTTTAATTTAACATTATCTCTTGCACTAGAGAACCAGGCCATGCATTGATCATTCTCAGAAAATCACAGTGAACATTGTTTTGACCATGAATCCTGAGTGCTGAAAACCATTTTAATTTCATTAAGCTTTAACTTAATTATACCCATTGCAAGAATTCTGGGCAAACCTACTTTATGCAAAGCTTTATCTGGAATGGGCATATGTAAAAGACATACTGCCTCTGGTTTTTCCAAGGTTGCAGTAACTACATTACAAGCTGTATTTCTGATGCCTAAATTACTCCTTTGGCAAAAAACCTAATTGTTGTACTTCTTTAAATCAATGAAGTATAACCTATTAAGTTGCTGTTAATTAATATATACCTAGCAGATTGCATGATTTTACTCTATTTTGAATTTTCTTCTATTTTACTTTTTGACATTTGTGTAATACAGAACTTGTAACACAAACACCAATGCATGCCATTTATGTTAATTAGATAAATATTTTATTATTCAAACTTGATATGATGCTATGTATACTTATTTATTCATTTTTATTTATACTCTGACTCTTCCATAAAGGATTTTCCTAGTGTTATGGTTTCAGATATGAAATGTTCCTTAAAGGCTCATATTGAAGACCTGGTTTCCAGTGCAACAATGTTCAGAAGTGGGGCTTATGCAAAGTGATTGGATCATGAAGGCTCTGACCTCATCAATGAATAGGACCTAGTTGGATGAAGTAGGTCATGGAGGGCATGTCTAGGAACAGTATATCTTGTCCCTGCCCTCTTCTTTGCTTTTTGCTTTGTAACCACCACGATGCCAGCAGCCTCCTCCTCTGCCAGCATCATTTTCTGCCTCACATCAGGTTCAAAGGACCCGAGTTCGATCCCCGGTACCAAAACAAAAAAAGGGAGCCAGTAGACCATGGACTAAAATCACTGAAACTGTGAGTCAAACTAGCCCTCCCTCCTTCAGGTTGTTATTCTCAGGTATTTTGTCACAGTGACAGAAAGCTGATTAACATAGATGATTATGAAAATTTTTAGCATCTATAATATAAAAACTGAAGGCTGGCCAGGGATTTACCTCAGTGGTTTGGGCGCCTGCCACGCAAGCACAAGGTCCTGAGTTCAACCCCCATACCAAAAACAAAAACAAAAACAAAACCCAAAACTGAAAGCCAATAGTGTTTATATTGCACAGACACTAATAACTTTAGTTAATTGTGGTAGATGAATGCAGCAGTAGATAAGTAAAGCTATGCTTGGTTATAGGTATTGTATTTTAAAATGCTACCACACTGCTTTAAAAAAGGAACCTGACAGATAATTTCATCAATAATATAAATTAAGGGCCAGGGATTTAGCTCGTGGTTTCACCGCCTGCTGTGCAAGCACAAGGACCCAAGTTCGATCCCCAGTACTAAAAAAAACAAAAAACAAAAAAACCAAAATAATAAATTAAATTGATAAATATGTGATGAAGATGTGGCTTAGCATCATTTAGTTGTAGGAAATATATATATGTATTTATATATATAGTTAAATATATACTGTTAACTACTTAGAGGGTTAATTTAATAGCAGCTCGGAATATTAATGATGCAAAAGAGCAGTCATGGGTCAAATAGAGGCTGCACGGAAAGTTAAATTCTCTATACTCCTATATATAAATTTTATCAACCCCACATTCCTCAAAGTAATATACAACTTCATTTTTAAACATTTCCAATGTAAACTTTGCCTTAGTACCTTCTTTCAACAAGATTGCCTCACCAAGACCTCCCTATGTAGAAATTTCTGACCCACCACTAGCGATTTGCAAAATCAAACTCAAATATGTTAACTTCAGTTCATATCTATTTGCTGCTAAATCTGTTTTCAAAGGGTAGGTAAAAGAAAGCACTTTGAAGTTAAAGAAAAATTAAAATTCTAGTAATTTATAGAGTGAAGAACACTTATTTTAATATGCATATTTAGATCTTGATATAGATCAATATAAAGTCTAAGTAGAGAGAGGCATGAAATAGAGACCCAAAACTTAGCACTGAAATATGTCTAATAGTGTGTTTTCAGTGCCTTTTAAATGGCAAACTGTGTTTATGGCTTGAGCTTATTCAAGGTTTTGAAGTCATTATGTATGCAAACACTTTTGCTGGAATTCCCCTGATCTCTATTTTTGGCCCATGTTTCTTTATACTCTACTCACTCTTTCTGTATGATTTTTTTTTAATATTCTCATAATTGTAACTATACCTGCATGCCATTAACTATGAAAATCTGTGCATTTAACAAAAGCTTTACACTCATGTCCAAATATTTCTTAGAATATCCATATAGATGTCCTATACATTTCTTCAATTTTGGCTTATCATAAATTAAACTCAAGGCATCTTCACTAAACCTATTACTCCTCTTCTAGTTATTTAATTGCAGACCCCCCATTCATTTGATCCTCTATGTTATAAATTGAGTCTTTCCTATCCCTTAATCCCTGCATTCAGCCATCAAATTCTGTCAATCAAACCTCTTAGACACTTAAAAATCCTTATCCTACTTCTACAGGAGTGCAGGTTCTCATGTTTGCTCCTTTGAAAACAATGGTCTCCTAATGGACTCTCTGCTATCAATTCTGTCACCTTACAATTGTCCTGTACATGATTGCCAGAGAATTCTGAAATGTTACCACTGTATTCTAAAATGCAAATCTCCCTATGTTAATGATCTATATAAAACTCTCAAAGATTCCCCCCAAGATTTGTGCACTACTTGCTGAAGGATGCTTCTCAGAACTTGAATCCCAAAAGCTGATCTTTGATGTGTTCTATGGTCAGAAACTACAAAATATATTCTATTTAGAGATATATAATGCACACTGGCATATTTAAGTATCCAAGATACTCTACTGTAAAGAAGTCTTGTTGATACCATGTTTTTAAAACTTTTTTTTTAAACAGCTAGAATAAAACATTCCATCAAAAATCTGCTAGGATGTGAGGCCTTCCATGATCTGGTTCTTCTCTTCAGCCACCGTTTTCCCCTACTCAATGTCCCTGTCAGTTTTTAGCACTACTAAAGTGCTGTTTCTCAGTTGGTGGCCCAGTCTTAGTGACATTCTATCCTCTTTAAGACTTGTTTCAAAAGCCATTCCTAAAGAAAACTTTTCCTAATCCCTCCTATGTGCTTCCAGAGCACCCTATACTTGCCTTTTTCATTACACTTACCACATTTTCACCCAATGTAACTGCCTATTTAATAAATCTCTTTTCTTACTAAGCCTCTTAAAGGCAGTGGTTGTATTTTATTTCTTTGTATCCCCAGCATAAGCACAAGCTATGGTCTGAATAATTGTGTTCCCTCAAAATTCATATGTTGAAATTTAATTTTCAACACAATAGTATTAAGAATTAGGATTTTGGGGATATGATTAGGTCTTGAGGGCTCTGACTTCATGAGTGGGATTAGTGACCTTACAAAAAAGTCTTTAGGGAACTGTTTGCTCTTCAAATGAGTCCTCACCAAACACTGAGCTTACTGATGCCTAGATCTAGATCTCAGGCTCTGTAATTGTGAGCACAAGTTTCTGTTATTTATAAATTACCCAATCTATGGTATTTTTTATAGCAGCCCAAATGGACTAAGACTGAAATATATTTGGCTCTTATTAGTTATTTTTATTTTTATGGTACTGGGGATTGAACTGAGGACCTTTACCACTGAAGTACATCCCCAGTAAGAACCAAAATCAAGCAAGTAGTGCATGGTCCATGTGGCAGGTACAAATAAACCTCATAAATATTAGCTGAATTACAAACAAGTTTCCCTCAACCATAACTACTTATCTGAAGTTCTTTGAATATAAAAATCTACCTTTCCAATGATGGTTTTGTTTCTGCATTCAGTGAATTCTTTGTAATTACCACTGTGCCTTCACAGATGTTGATGTTCCATTTACTACTCTGACAGCATGTTATGATATTGCTGATTTAAAAATCTGAAGAGTATGACATTTCGCTGAGTTTCCTTTTAGAATAAATCAGATGCACAGAACTGAGTAGGCAAAAGAAATAGGATGGTGGTTAAAGATTCCATGGACTGGTTCATAAAAGGATATACTGAAGTAAATTAAGGTTGACACAGTGCCCTCTGTCAAAACAGCCTGGTGGTCTAAGAAAATGATCAGAAGCAGCATATGTGCTGGTTGGGGAAGAGCAGAGCATTCCAGATGGCCATGTTCATTTGATTTTTAAAGTTAGATTTTCAGAAGAGAGAAGGAGAAAATCTGTATTCAAGTCATTCCTAACTCTTCTTCTGGGAGATCATTTAAAGTTGTTGCTTTTAAGCTCCCAAGAACCCTAACTGATAAATACTGACTACTTCATTGTAAAGTTGAACATCCTATTAAAACTGAAGGCTAGATAGAAATTTACTAACAATCATACTAAACTCTCTTTTTCCCCTTTCAATTCTGTTCCCTTTTATCTATCATTCATCACTTATGGTTTCTATTATACTTTTGCAAAGCAATAAGCCTTTACATACATTTGACTTAGTGAGGATTTGTGTAGCCGGATCTTTTAATAATTTTGGGTAGCCAGCCTTTAATCTGAATATCTCTTGCCATCTTTAATGGATTCTTTTCATGAGTAAATGGTGATATCTGCTGAAAAGGCCACTTCAATTATCTCATCCAGTTGTGCCTGGAGGGTCCATTTCCTGTCAAATGGTGTGTGATTTCCGAAAGAATTTACTTCATAGCAATCATGTGCTGTATTTCATCATGTCACTTACATGCATGTATACAAAAACATACTTTATTTGGGGTATTTTTTCTCTATTCAAAATGATAATCTTGTATACTTTTACAAACTGTTATAATTCCCCTTTCCTTTTTGTTTTCTCATCATTTTCTATCTGTAGAATTGCAGGAATCCATTTTCATTTCAAGCTATTCAGTTGGTTTTGAGCTAAACTCCCACTTTATCTGCCTGCTGTATATATCTAAACTTGATTAAAGTGGACCCCTGAAATTCGTGGATGTTAGGCTCCTAGAGCATCTGTGAATTGTGAAAAACCATGAATTTCAGATATAGTCACAAAAATGCCCATAATTGACTATTTTTGTAGTTTAAATCCGAAATGTGCTATATCTTCTGCAGTTATATAATTTAATTTAATAAAATACTGTATCAGTAAAGGCTTAGAAGGTGCAGGGTGTTTTGGCGGCATGTTAGGGCTTTAAGAAGAACAAAACCAAGAGCACTCCAAATGGCTACATGCAGCACAGCAACTTGCTGGGGAATGCTGGTGCATCTGTGGAGATGGTTACAGGGCAGCAGCCAATCAGCAGCAAGAAGAACAGAATAACTGTCTTGGATTGGGTACTTTCAAACCTCCCGCCAAAAAAACCCAAAAGACAACAATTGTGGAGGATATTTGCGGTTTCCATGAAATTGTGGGTGTTTCCACGAACAATTATTAGTTAGATTCTAAGGAAAAATCTTCAATCCACTGAGGCTGAGAACTCTGAGCCGCGACTTTGCAAGGTATACTGTATTTTCTTTTAAGTTGGTTTTCAGTCACAGTGACAATGCCTCCCAATTTAGGTCTCCAATGGACTTCGTTACCTTGTTCTTTGCCTTTTTTGAATCTACATAAGGATTAAATTTCCAATAAGGCAAACATGACCTTATTCTGACTCCCATGGCTCTCAGCCAGGCATTTTCAAACAACAGACTCATTCTTGTTCTTTGACTATTGCTTCAAAGTACTGCCCAAATCAAATGAAGCTGGATTTGAAATGATACACATCATCTCATATAAAAAAGTCTCAGAGCCTAAATATATGTGTGTGTGTGTGTGTGTGTGTGTGTGTGTGTATCCCTTTTGTTTAACAATTCTGGAAGAAAAAAATTGATACAGTTAATATGATAAAAATCAACATTTTACAAAAGGCAACATAGCTTGAGATTCTACTCTACTACTATTTACATTTGGGTTTCCCCATATTCAGTATCAGACTTGCAGGATCTACCTCATTCATTTCCTCCCTTTTACCCTCCTTTGTTTTCTTTTTTTTTTTTTTTTTGTACCAGGGATCGAACTCGGGTCCTTGGGCTTGCGCAGCAGGTGGGGAAACCACTGAGCTAAATCCCCAGCCCTACCCTCCTTTGTTTTTGCTCTTCCTCTCTCCTTCCCTCCCTCCCTCCTTCCCTCCTTTCCTTCTCTTTCCCTCTGCCTCCCTCTTTTCTTTCTTTCTTGCTTTTTTTCTGTAAGTGCATATTTAGTACTTAGACTCCAGTCACCCTAGTTTTGATGGAATCCACTGGATTAGCAGTTAAGAGATCTGAATTCTAATCTTGACCCTGATGTTAACTAGTTATATTATTGGTTAAGTTAGTCACATTGTCAAGACTCGGACTTTTCATCTGTATGATGAAGGGTTAGATATGGATTTATTTTATGTCCAGATACTCTAACTTTTTGAGTGTGTTTTTAAAACTTCCTTCCTTTAGACTGGTTTTAAGATAGCAAATTGACTTAAGAGCCTCTGAAAAGTCTATCTACCACAAAATATCTACAGACCTTTATCTTTTCCCTCATCTGGCTTTAAGTTTCATCTTAAAATGTTTTATTCTCCAAAAATCCCTGATTAACTAGTATATATATTTTCCCTTGGTCTGATTTACTCAGTATATCCTTTCATTTGTGATTAATTTCTTCAACTATGAAGTGACTCTGGAATTGGAAGATGTGAAATGTGAATACATATATCTTGCATAAGTAAAAAACTCAAAACTTTACAAATAACTTTGACTTCTTTCTAAAGGGACAAGCAGCAACAAACCATGGGAGTAAATGGCCTCTGATAAATACCACTCAAAGAGGACTATGCTTAAGAGCAAATAACACAGGTTCACTGAATATCAGTAGACAGCTAGCCTTTTCTGCCTCAAGCAGACTATTCTTCCTATTCATCCCCCTTTTTTTGTTTGTTTGTTTGGTTTTGGTACTGGGGATCGAACTTGGGACCTTGCACTTGCAAAGCAGGTGCTAGAACCACTGAGCTAAACCCTGAGCCCTATTCATCCGCTTTGTAAAACAGGACTGAACAACTGCTCATGGTGAACGTTTAATCATGTAGATTGTTGTTACTACTATCATCTTGTGGCATAGTGCACCTACCAGGAAAAGCTCAGCTAAAATAAAATTGTCCTTCTTTAGAGGAAGAATCCCTGAAGAAGGGGTGAAGCAAGCAGAATGTCTACCAGATATTATTTGAGGATCAGAGACAAGAGACTGGGCCTTAACTCCAAGATATTAAAAAAATTTATAGATAGGGAGGGTCTAAAGGTAATTTAGATCTGGAAAGGGACTAGAGAGGACTTACCTAATACAAAGACATATAGTGAAAAGATTAAGATGTAGTGTAGCAGAGAGTAACAGAAACTCAAAAGAACAATGTCATATACCAGACAGATGCTTCTCATTCAAGAGAAGTCAAAAGTAGTTCAGGGCTGATATAGTGGCTCTACAGTTATCAGAGAACTGAGATGTTTCCAGTTTTCACTATGGCCCTTGTCCTTTTGGTCCAATCTGAATTTTAGAGTGCCAGCTATCAATTCTGTATTTCAAAAAGCAAGACAGACGAGAGCAAAAAGTATACATGCCTTCTCTTTCAAGGAGTTTTACAGAAGTACTGTACAATATTTCCACTTAGATTTCACTGGCAAGAGCTTGTCACTTTTTGCTAAGCTGTAGATTTTGAAATGTAGTCTTTTAGATGGATGACAACATTTCCAACTAAAAATTAGGGTTCTCTTATTGAAAAAGGAGGGAATGGATATATGAAAACCATAATCTCTGCCATACTCATCAATGTTCATAGGTTGATCTGTAGGTATGTTATTCATATATGATTATGGACAGAAAAAAATGTACATGACAGGTAGATCTACTGAATGCAACATAAAGTGCTATCAATGGCAGTAAGTTTCACAAAAGTGAAAGAGATCATAAAAAGTTGGTTCTCTTCCTTATTACTTCCCTATTACATTTATAGGTTAGCACTTAATTATTCCATAAAATTTTGTATTTTACTCTCATTTTCCCAATTATTTAGTTCCACTGAGGTTCTGGTAGACCTACACATCTAGCAGAGGGCATATGATGAAGCAATGTAGCAAGAAATAGACTACATTAAGATATTACTCTTGTGCAACAATAAATTTTTATATGGTAGTGAAACAGATTCTTAAGTACAACCCTTCATCTAAGGGGTCTGCAGTTGTGAACCCCTTTTGATTATTTGAGCTGACTCAGTGACTGAACTTAGACATTTGTGAGTTACAAGGAAAGCATTAAGATGATACATCAACTCATTTGGATCTTTATTTTTACCTATGGCCATACTAACCTGTACACACCTGATCTAATCTATCTTTATTTCTGTGTATATATCCTTTGTCCCAGTTACTTGGTAATTTAGTGCTAAACTGAATGTGGCCTTGAAATGAGTCATCATTTTCATCAATATTTGGTGTCTTACTTGGGTTTATAAACTGGACCATGTTAAAAGGAAGTAATTATGCTGCATACACGTCCAGTAGCTTTCCTATTTTTGTATTTTTAAACCAGTCTAACCCACGTGCATATGACCAGCCAAGAAAGTTGGGTGATATTCTGACTCTGGTCAATGCATCTATACTCAAAGCTATCACCCAGTATAATTTATCCTTTTATTCAGCAAATATTTACTGGTTATTAATAGATTAGGTACTAGGCACTGTGCTCAGCTTGGAATATAACAAATAACAAGCACTTAAAGATCTTCTTAAAAGTACTTTTCTTTTTATTCCCCCATATATAAAAAATTAACCTCAACCCTTTATTTCCATACATAAAAATAACTTGAAAGGATCTATGAAGCTAAATATGAAAGACTTAAACTATAAAACTTTAAGAAGAAATTATAAGGGAAAATGTTTATGAATTTAGGGTAGGCAAGAATTTCCTAGG
>NW_004624750.1:27543609-27563317 GCF_000247695.1 Heterocephalus glaber | reverse complement strand
GTTATCTGAGAAATTATTTCTGATTTCATTTTTTCCAGATCCTCTTTTGTTGCCAGTTCAGGGAGTCCAGGTGGTTGAGTATCAGAGTGTTCCATTTTGTTTCCCTTTGGGGTTGCTGTAGGTGAACTGGGAGTCTGGTTTTGAGATTTATGTGTCTTCTCATTTTGACAGGGGCAGGGGTGCTGCTCACCTGCTGTGTGCTGGCAGGGGTGGTGCAGTGGCCTGGAAGCCTCTTGTGTGCTAGGAGTGGCTCACCTCCTGTGTGCTGGCAGGGGTTGTACGGCGGCCCGGAAGCCTCTTGTGTGCTGGGAACAGCTCACCTCCTGTGTGCTGGTGGGGGTGGTATGGTGGCCCAGAAGCCTCCTCTTGTGTGCTGGGAGCAGCTCACCTCCTGTGTCCTGGCGGGGGTCTTAAAAGGACTTTTCCTGACAAGAGTTTCCCTCAAACTACAGAGCACTTTCTCTACACACCAAATATTCTCTCTGCCTCTTTATTTTGTTCATATCATCTTAGAAATCCACTTTTCATTTATTTCATTTTAGTCTTAACTCAAAGTTCCAAAAGGTCAGGGACATTTCTCTCTCTCACTCTTGCAAACTCATTGCCCAGTAGAGTATTTAATTAACACAATGAACCCTCAGTACATACTTTTGGTACTTCTGATTAGAGTTCCAAATTATCCAAAAAAGCTGTGAGAAAATCTTTCATAAGTGAATGAAATTGGTAAAACAAATCCCAATTTTCCAGAATGATCCTAATAACCAGTAGGTGCTTTATATATTAACTTTATTGAGGTATAATTGACAAATAACTATTACATATATTTACAATGGACAATGTGATGTTTTAATATACATAGACATTGTGGAATTATACTCAAGGTAATTAACTTATTTACTTCCTCAGTTACTTTTTCTGTATGTGGTGATACTTAAGATCTGTTCTCTCATCTCACTTGAAGTATGTAATAGAATATTGTGCCTGTGTATATTAGCTCTTCAGAACTTACTTGTCCTGCATAATTTTAACTTTCTACCCACTGATCAACATCTTCTCATTCGTTCCTACTCCTTAGCTCCTGGAAGCCACCATTTTACTCTACACTTCCATGAGTTCAATTTTTTTAGATTCCACATATTGATATCATGTATTGTTTGTCTTTCTGCATCTGGTTAATTTGACTTATTATAATGCCCTCTGGGTTCATCTATGTTATCCCAAATGACAAGACATCCTTTTAAAGGATAACTAATATTCCATTGTACGTATGTGTAGATACAGACATACAGACAGAGATAGACAGATACACTCTTCCACATTTTCAAATGGCACATTTTCCATTCACCCATTGATGGACACTGTTATTAATGCTATACTTTGGTTTATTCTGAATAACACTGCAATAAACATAAGACAGGTAGTTCTTTGACATATTGATTTCATTTCCTTTGGATTTATACCAGAAATGGATTGCTGGAGCTCATGGTAGTTCTATTTTTAGTTTTCTGAAGAATCTCTATAAGTGGTTTTTAGAATGGCTATAAAAATTCACATTCACAACAATCAACAGTGTACAAGGGCCGATCTCCTGTACATATCAAATATTCATCACCTGGACCAATATTAAGAACTTTTTTCATCATGTTTTTTTCTAGTAATTATATAGTATCAGGGCATAGATTTAAGTCTTTAATGCATTTTGAGTTGATTTTTGCAAGGTGTGATAGAAGGGTCAATTTCATTCTTCTGCATATGGATATAGTTTTACAACTCCTTTTTATTGAAGAGACTGTCCTTTCCCCTTGTGTTCTTGGAAACCTTGTTAAAGGTCAGTTGACCACAAATGCGTAGTTTATATCTGTGTATATTCTATTCCATTGGTCTATTTTTATGGCCCCCTTCCTTTTTTTTTTTTTTTTTTAAATCTTAGGACAGTGTGCCACTAAGTTGTTAAGTTTATCAGGCTGGTTTTGAACTTGAGATACTTTTGCCTCAACTTCCTGGAGTGTTGGGATTGCACCATGTCCATCTTAGCTTTGTAGTATATTTTGAAACCAGGTAATGTGATGCCTCCATCTTTGTTCTTGCTCAAAATTGCTTGGGCTATACAGATTTATCTCTGAGATACCAGGCAGGTATTCCATTGACTGAATAATTTCAAATGATCTGTCTTCAACCTTACTAGCTTGGTAAAGTCTGCTTAAAGCTCTGAAAATTTCAGTACAAGCATTATGTTCTTCAGCTACAGATTTTGTTTTATGGCTTCTGTCCCGCTGAATTTTTCATTTTGTTCAGTATGTTCAGATACTGTTTAGTTATCTGTTCTCTTATAGCTCACTGATCTCGATGATGATTATTTAGAACTTTCATAGGCAGTATATAGATATTTGTATTAGCCAGCTTTCTTAAGGCTAGGACAAAATACATAACACCAACAACTAAAAAGAGGATAGGCTTATTTTGGCTCACAGTTTTCAGAGGATTCCATCCATGGTTGGTGCACTTTAAGGCAGAACCAGGGTGAAGGAAAGGAATAGTGAAGGAAAGTGACTCAACCCATGGCAGCCAGGAAGCAGAGGGTGAGAGAAGGCAGATGCTGAGGATAAGAAAACAATCTTCCAGGTTATGCTCCCTGTGACCCACCCCTTCTGACCAGGGCCACCTCTGACCACATGAGATTTTTGGAGAATGTTTTAGATCTAAACCATAATAGTCTACCCTTTGTTCCCAAAAGGTTCATGTCCATCTTATGCAGGATGTATTTAGTTCACCTTTAAGAGACTCCAAAATCTTAACAGTTCTAGCACTACTGAAAATCCAAGTCCAAAGTGTCCTCTGAGACAAGATGAACTCTTAGCTGTAAGTCCCCATGAAAATCAAAAAGTTAAAGACTTCCACCATAAAATAGCATAAACATTTGCTTTCCAAAAGGGAGGAAAAGAGGAATGAAAGGAGTGAGACCAAAGCAAGACCAAAACCCAGCAGGCCAAATACTAAACCCTACAGCTCTTATGTTATGCACTCAGGGTAAGTTGTGGCGAGATGTGAGTTCCAAAGGGTTTAGACAGCCTATTCCTATGGCCTTGTTGATTGGAGCCCAAGAGGCCTCTCTCATAGGCTGGTTCCTTTTGCTGCCTGTAGTTTTCCTCAGCAGAATTTCCACATTCCTAGGTTCTCTGACTTTCTGGGTTCTCCATTTCATCTTTGGTTTTACTCTCACAGCTTCAAGCATCACCCTCTTAGCGGCTCCTGGAAAGGAATTGTGATCTTTTGACACATTTTTGACTGATTTCCCAGGCCCTCCTCAGAAGTTAGGGTTGAAACCTCCATGACCCCATAATTCTTGCATTCTGCATGCCTACAAAACAAATACCACATGGATAATGCCAAAGTCTTCAACTAGCTTAAGCAGAAGCCTGCTCCCTTGGTTCATGGCAGTAGTAGTCTCTGATTGCCTAGATGGCTGAACTGGGGAAAACACTTCCCTAAGCAGTCCTGAATAAGCAGGGTGCTATGGGATTCTCTTCTCAAAGCAAAGTCTTTCAAAGGAGTTTACCCTTTTACACACTTGAGCCTGTGATGGGTGAGGTCTGGCCAATTCCCGAGATTCCTTCAAGCCACATTTTCTATTTTCCTGATGCAAAATACTTAGCTTTAAAAAAAATGCTAATCTTTTCAGCAATCATGCTCTTCACAGTTCCAACTTTGTAGGCATTTCTTTCCTGGTGAAACTGTAAACTTTCCACATCTCTTGGCTCTATTATTCCTAATTTTTACTATAAATCTGTTTAAAAGCAATCAGCAGTATCCATAGCCTGAATGAGCAGTCAAATTTCCTCCACCAGGCCAATTAGTCTGCCACCTTTAAATTCAGCCTCACAGAAAGTCTTAGGATATGGGAAAAATGTAGACAAATTCTTTGCCAGAATGAAACAGGCATGGCCTTTACATAATTCAGTTTCCAATAGTCTTTCTTCCTAACTGAACCCTCATGAGCCTGGCCTTTACTGTACAAATTTCTACCAGCTTTCTGGTCTTCTGAAGTTCAACCAGAATCTTTTTCTCCTTAGAGCATTCTAAGGTTTCTCTAGCCAGCATCTCCAAACTTTTCCAAACTCCTCTTACAAACCAGTGTCTTACTTTCTCATCACTGAGATACAATTTTTAACACATAACTTAAAGGAGGAAAGGTTGATTTTGGCTCTGTTTGTATAGGTTCCAGACCATAGTTTGCTGGCTCTAGGGCATGGCAGCAATGGCCGAGGGACAAGGCAGAGGAGTGCTTATGGAATGGCTGGTAGGAACCAGAGAGAGATCAAAGGCAGAGGTAGGTATACCCTTCCAAGCCAAACCTCCAGTGACTCACCTCCAACTAGGCATCATCTCCCAATATCACATTTAGTTATAAACTCATCAGTGGACTGATTCACTGATGAGTATAATGCTTCCATGATGCAATCATTTCACAAAAGCCCCACCTATGAGCACATGAGGCTTTGGGTGGGGGGCAGCTAGATATGAACAATAACAAAAAGATTTTGAATGACATGGTCAGATACAGATATAGCAATACCCCACTCCTGGTATTAATTTGTCTGTATTAGCTAGCTTTTCTGTCACTGGGACAAAATACCTGACAGGTGCAACTTAAAGGAGGGGAGGATTATTTAGGCTCATGGATTTTTAGAAGATTCAATTCACAGTTGGTTGGCTCTAAGGCAGAACGGCATGGTGGAAAGACATGGCAGAAAAAAACGACTCAACCTATAGCAGCCAGGAAGCAGGGAATTTAGAGAGGGGAGAAGTCAGGTTCAAAAATATACCTTCCAGTGACCACATTCAACTAGGCCCTACCTCTGAGTACATGAGACTTTTGGGGGACAATTTAGATCTAAATCCTAACATTCTCCATTTCTATAGATTTGGTTACTGTTCTTTTGATTTTTTTTGGTGGAATGTTTCCCTCATTATTCATGATTCTTGTTTCTTTATGTGATAACTGCCCATCTGAAGAAGTAGGCAGCCAGACAGGCTAGACAATTTAGATGGACTATGTAGTGAGGTCTGCTGGAATCTGTGGTGCTGACAACACAGGTTGTCCTGGTGCCTATGTCTATATGGGGGTGGTTTAGCCATGGAACTGGGTCAATGAAGTGGCCTGAGTGGTCTGTGAAAGCCAGACTGAACTTGAGTCCACTGGAGCTAACTTCATGATTGAGCCCACATGGGAAGACCTGAAGCTTGTACCTGCAGGAGCCAGCCTGAAGCCTAAGTCCATGAAGGCCAATCTAGCACTGAAGAAGGCTTGGTCCTTGGCAATGGATCCATGGATCCTGGACCCATGGTAATGGCCCTGGTCCTGAGTCCATGGTGGTAGGCCTTGAGCGTCAGTCTCTAGAAGGTCTAGGCCTTGGGTACATGGGGTTTAGCTTGAAGCCTGGGTCTGTGGAGGCTGTTCTGACACTGAGTCTATTTGAGCAGGCCTGGAATCTGAGTTTACTGGACTGCAGGGCTCCAGCAGCTGGCCTGATAATGTAGCAGGCTTGGAATCTCTGTTCACGGTCTAGCTTGAAGTTGGAGCAGCCAGCCTGGGACTGAGGTGAGACTAAAGCTTGTGTTCCTAGAGCCTAGGGCACTTAAGGATAGACTGGTGTAAGGCTGGGCTTTGATCCTAGGGCTACATGGGTCAACCTGGAGCCTAGAGCCATTAGGAGCTGACCAGCACTGGGGTTCCTGTATTAGGCCTGATGCTGGGGTTCCTGGCTAAAAGTTGTATGTTCATTTCACTTTCTCTTCCTCACATTGAATGTATTTCTCTACACGCTGTGCTGTACTCTTTGGATTTGTGGGAGGAGTGACACAATGACTTATTCCTTTTTTTTTTTTGCTGCTGAAACAAAAGTGATGAGACCAAGTTATTTATAAAGAACAGAAACTGATTTTCTCACAGTTCTGGAAGCTTAAAAGTCTAAGATCAAGGCCCAGCAGATTCAGTTGTCTGGTTAGTGCTGCTCTTTGCTTCCTAGATGGCACATTCTTGCTGCACTCTATGAAAGGGAAGAACTCTATGTTCTCACATGGAAGAAGACAGGAGAGCTTGTGAGTCAAATATCTGAGGGCCTCAATCTCTTTCATAAGGGTAGGAGCCCTTATGATCTAATCACCTCTTAAAGGTCCCACCACAGAAACTATCACATTATCTGTTAAATTTCAGTATGTGAGCTGGGTGTGGTGGCATATACCTCTAATCTCAGCTGCTTTGGAAGCTAAAGCAGAAGGATCACAAACTTTAGGCCAGTCTGGGCAACTTAGCAAAACCCTGTCTCAAAAATAAAATTAAAAGGGCTGTATCCCAGTACTCCTTGGCTTTGATGTCCAGTATTTCAAGGAAAAAAAAAAATCAACATCTGCATTTTGGAAGGGATACATTTAAACCATAACTCAATAACAATATGAAACTGTTCTTCCTGATGTTTTCCACGTAGTATTTTTTTAAAAAAAGTTTTGTGCTACATCCAATTCTGTAATAGCTCACCTGGATACTTTTGCTCTTGTGAAAGTATTTTGAAGTGTGGGTAGTCATTCAAATGGATGTTTCTGGGTGGAGACAAATGTTTGTCCTTTTCTACCATCTTGCTGATGCCATTCTCTAACCATTTAATTGTTCTAATGCCTCAACACAAATTTTTACTTTGTCAAACATTTGACATAATTTACCAATAGGGGACACTCCAAAGTAAAGCTGAGTATATAACCTATTGTTGCTACCCAACCCCCTCAGTTTTTCACTGACTATGGATTAATAACAATATGGTTATCATAAGAAAAGTATTTCATATTTTTCTCCACAGTACCTTCTTCACACTCTGAATTGGCAATTAGATAATTTTTGTTACAGAAGACGCTAAGCAAATTTATGTGCCACACAAGAAATTCTAAGGAAAGTGATAACAGTAAAAACATTATATCTGGTTTTCCAACAAAATTTAGAACTGAGATGCAAAATGTAAAAACTTGATCAAATGAAATGGGGAAGAAAATTGCTGTTAGATATTCAAAAATCCACTAGTTTAGATATGACAAACTCAAACTGAGTGATTGGCAGTTTACATTATTAAAGTAGTTCTCCAAAAACAATTTCACTAAATTTTTTTTATTACATAACATGGTCAGAATATTCAATTTTACACATCAATTATTGTACTTGGTGTTTTATGTGGGATCTCTCTCCCCCAGTTATATATAGAATTTCACATGAGACTTTATGAAGTATAAAATAATATACATTATTTCATATTTGACCTTTACACTAACATGTCAAGGATGTCAAATATTTTCATGTTGATATTAAAGTTGACTCTGAAAGATTAGGTGATTTAAGTCAGTTAATAAGATAGTAAGCTGTAGAGCTGGGAAAAGAACCCAAAACTTTTATAACTTCAATGCTCATTTTTCATATCATGTTAATCTTTCTTTTTATGCACCTATGATTTCTGTAATATGTCAATTTCATTTATACATGTAACATTTTAATTTTATAAATAAAATTTAAAGGCACACATACCCGTTTTAATTTCTGTATTTCTATCCGTATGTTGAAACTCAAGCACAGACGCCACAGTATTAAGAGAGGAGACTCTTTGGGAGGTGATTAGTACCCTTACAAAATGACTCAAGGTTGAAGGAAGTACTTTCTTGACCCTTTACTTTTGTATGTGAGCAAAGAGTTTGTCCCTCTTTTGTCTTTCTGTCCCTTCCTCCCATAGAGACATTTGGATGGTTTCATGAGGTCTTCACTAGACAAGGAATCTGGCAGCACCTTGGTCTTGAATTCCCAGTTGCTAGAATAATGAAAAATAAATGTTTTTTTGGAAAAAAAATATTATCCAGTCTTGTGTATACAGTCTTGTGTACACAGTCTTCTGTAGCAGCACAAACAGATTAAGACACTTTTCTATGCCAATATTACAAAATATACACAGCTCTCTTTGCTCAGATTATGTATATGCTTTGTTTCTCCTTTTCAACCTTTTGCTTTCCTTTTATATACTTTGAGTTTTTTTCCTAAAGTTAAAGGATCATATACAACTAAAATTACTGTAACTATGCCCTTTTTGCTTTATCTTCTGCCATGTAAGGACACAGAAACAAGAAGCCATTTTGAAAATATAAGGTAGACTTTTCCAGACACAGGACATACTAATCTCCTGATTTTGAACACCCCAGCCTTCAGGTATGTGAGAAATAAATTTCTGTTACATATATATTGCTCAGTCTCAAGCATTTTGTTATAGCCACAAAAATGAGCTAAGACAACTGGTTAAAACACTGTGTTCAACAAAAACAAAATCTTTTTATATTCTGCCCTAAAAATTCTCTTAGACTCTCCTTAAAATTCTCAGTGCTTATTCTTCTAGGCTTCAGGTCAATTGTGATACTAGTTAATTATTTGAAAAAAAGAAACTTCAGCCATTTTTGCTCATTAATATATTAACATTAATTAGATTATTATATCATTAACATTAGTAAGAACAAGCCTAGGGAAATAGGACCAAGAATCTGGCAGTTTAGTTGGATAAAGTATCCACTGGTCATTAACAGGATTCTAAGCCAAGCATAGTGGTGCATGCTTGTAATTCCAGCTACTTGGGAAGTTCAAGCAGGAGGATTACATGTTTGAGGCCAGCTTAGCAAGATCTTGACTCAAGAGAAATTTTAAAACGTTGGGGATGTAGCTTCCTGAGTTCAGTCCCCACTACTGGGAAAAAAAAAAGAATGGAAAGAAATACACCACAGAGTATATAATGTAAGAAAGTCCCAAAATAAGCAAAGCAAATCCATAGTGAGAGATATCAAAGTGGTGTTTACTTTTGAAGGATTATATATGGGGAGGGAGCATTAGGAGAGCCTTTTACCTGAGAATGTTCTTGATGGTTATTACACAGGTATATAACATATCAGAATTCATTGAACTAGAGTTGGGCAATTCACTATGTAAGTTATACCTGGGTTTTGAAAAAGATAATTTTTTAAAAAAGTGAATCCCTGAAGTCAGACAGATCTGGCCAATGCAGGGTCTATCATTAATTAATATTATGAGGATACACAATAGTCAGCTTTCCTGTTCTTGGGACAAAATATCTGAATACCCATAATTTAAAGGAGAAATTTATTTTAGCTTACACTTTTGGAGGGTTCATTCCACAGTCAGCTGGTTCTAAGGAAGAAATGATGTGGTGGAAAGGCATAATGGAGAAAAATTGCTCAATCCATGGCACCCAGGAAGCACAGTGAGAGGAAGGGGCCTGGGATAAGAATATACTCTTGCAGGTCACATCTCCAGTAGCCCATCTCTTTCAACCAGGCCCCACCTTCTAACAGCACACTCAGTTATAACTCATCAACAGGATTAATTCACTGATGAATTTAGTGCTCCATGATTCAATCACCTTCCAAAAGCCCCACCTCTGGACACATGAGACTTTTGGGGAACATTTTAGATGCAAACATAACACACGTTATGTAACCTCTCTACACCATAGAAATCTCATCTAAAATACAGAGTTAATAGTATCTGCTTCAATGGAGTTGTTGCTTGTTTTGTTTTGGGTTTTTTTGGTACTGGGGATCAAACTCAGGACTTTGCGCTTGCAAGGCAGGCGCTGGAACCACTGAGCTAAATCCCCGGCCCTGGAGTTGTTGCTTGGACGAAGACAGCTGGCACATTAAGTGCTCAGTAAATTTAGCAGACATCATTATCATTATCATTACCATTATTGCTATAGTGGGGAGGATGAAAAGTAGCTAACAAAAGAGAGAAACTATATTCCACATGTAAGCTTGCATTAATTAACAAGAAACTAAAAAAGAAGAAAAAAGACTAGCTTAAGTGAAATATAACCACAGGGCACACTGGAAGCATGTGGGCAGAATGAAAGCATGGTGTCTGAAGCATCCAAACAATGTCAGTAGTAGTTAAAAGTATAGGTTCTTAAAGATGGATTACCTGAATTAAATCTAATTGTTACTTAGTAGTTCTGTGACCCTGTCTAATTTTCTTAGACTACATATGATAATATGGAACATTAATTTTTGCAAGGAAGGGGCTCAGAGCGAGGAGGAAAATAATGACTTTGTTTTAAAACTAGTCAGTAAGATGAAAAAACACCAATACGTTTGATTTCTAGTGAGACTTTAATCTTATCTGTCATTATCTGAAAAGGAAGGTTAATAAAATCTATTCCATAGACTATTATGATACTTATAAGTTCAAATTATGTAAAAGCACCTCACATAGAAAAGGTAACAAGTAAATGTTGGTTTCTTCCCCTTGAATAGTATATTAAAAGTTTTTTTAAGTATAAAATATTATGGTACTTTTCCTAATTTCAACTTCCTCATGTAGAATTACTCTTATATTCTATTTATTACTTAGTAGAGCTACAAGTTTGCGGATATTTTAATTTCCACATACTCTTAAAATCAGTAAATGACTATAGGTCTTTAAAAAATTAATTCAAAATGACAGTGAGATACTGTCAAAATAAAACACGAAAAAAGGGTTGTGGATACAGCTCAGTGTGAAGGGCCTAGGTTCAACTTTCAGTACAATAATTTAATTGATGATTTATATTTCAAAGGATAAATATTGTCCATCTTGATTTAAACACGGTTTTTAGAAACTGGCATAAGTGTCACAAGTGGGGATAATGCCGAATAAACAGATGGTTATAAAAGCTTAGGTGCCAGAAAGCCAACATGACCACAGTTCATGTTGAATTTTAAAATAGTAACAGCTTTTCCAGTTGGTCAACTATGACTATTACAAATAGAAAACAAATTCTTATATACATGAGTGCTTATTCAGTCTTCAGCAGAAATTTATAAATATTTTATATTGAAATATTTTTGGTATCTTTAAAATCTGTCATTATGCATAAGACGCAGATAATTTCTTTATCCTTATAACTAAAAAAATCTAAGTTGTCAGTTTATGGTAATAGTTCTGTCCTATGATGTCTTCTTTTGAGCTCAAATTCAGCACTCAATTATAAGACATAGCAACAAAGATGTTCATTTTAGTGGTATTTATAATAGAAAAAAATTTGAAAAGGTGTATATGGTCAACAATGGAGAACTGGTTAAATAAACTGCTCTATTTATACAACAGTTACATTATGTTATATACACACTATGCCATGCAGGCCCTAATGCTATCTATGTTACAGCAAAATATTTAAAGAAATAGGAAATGATCATAATATACAAGTAAATAGTGGTTAACAAAATGATATTTGGTATAATGAATCAGAAGGGATGAAAAGCTATTAATTAAATTTTAAGAGTGAGGTTGAGTGATTTTTGCTTTGACTTCTTCAATTACTTATAATTTTCAAACATTTTACTATGAAAATGTATGTCACAAATGATTGTAAAATAGTATTTATTTTTGTAAAATAATATTTAAATTAATGGTAAGCTAAATAGATCAGGGAGCTCTTTATTCAGAAATTTACTGCTGTTCACATCTTTGCTATAGTTCTGGTGCAAATCATTATCTCCTTTCACTTGGAAAACTGCTATTGCATCCTACCGGCCCTTCCTGCTTCTGCTTCTTACCACAGTTTAGTCAGGCCTTCTCAACAAAATATCACATCACTTTACTCTAAATCTTCTAATGGTTTATTTCATTTAAAACTCAGCTATCAAGATAGCTTATAGTGAAGTATGATTGAGATTCTGTACCCTTCTCCACAGGACTCCCTCCTCTCTCACTTCTTTGTTTCTCTTACCTTGCATCCTAGTGAGATCTCACTTCTCACTGCTTTCAGGCCTTACTTGTCTTCATGCTGGACCCTGAACATAACAAGCTCCCTCTGCATGCAATGCTCTTCCCCCCAATACTCAATGGTTTATATGCTTTCTTCCTCCACATTTCTACTTAGTCATTTCAGAGGGGACTTTTCTTTCATTCTGTATTACAGTCCTGCATCCATCATCTCTCTACCTAGGGTCCTATATTCCTTTTTTGCTTTATCTTTTTCCTGGTTCTTAACCATATGTAACATACCAAAATTTTACTTACAAGTTTTTTTTCCTATTGCTTGGCTCACTCTCTTTAGAGTTTAAGCACACATGTGGGATATTAAGGTTTGCTTTGCTAACTTTACTATTTGTCACATCATAAATTGCCAGAGAGAAGGCAGTATGAGAAGAGATTTCATTCAGGGATCTAGTTTCTCAAGCTCTTGAGGAAGTTGTACAATCTAAGAGAGCAATTTAGGTGGATTGAAACTTAGTTCCATATACTTTGTTTTAGGAAGGCATGTCACATTGATAATGCCTATTTACCAATTTCATGTATTAGTTAATTAGGTATCCAGCCTAAAAATCCAAATCAGAAAGTTAAAAAATGATTTGGCTTTCTTAACTACTGTAAAGTTTCTAAGGAGGAAAAGGATTATTAATCTGTTGCAACAGATTGTATTGAAAGGTTCTTGGTTAAATTTCACTTTGTACATTATAAAAATATGTAAACTAAACAAGCTTGATTAAGCATACTGCAATTTAACTGCTGTACTTTCTAGGTTCTAAACTCAAGCTTGTCTGACAAACATAAAATGCGGTGTTATTTTCCTAGCTGTCAAATGATTTCCTTCCTTAAAGTGTATTTTTTATTAATAAGGCCAAAGGAATGTTCAATTGAAAATATAATAAATTCAAGCTGGTACCATTCACTTATAGAACATAAAACCTAAGACTGTTTATTAAAATATCCTTTTAATAGAAATAAAAATATGACTTTTTCTCCTTAGAAAATCTGAACTTATATTTACTGTTTAGAAAAATAACAAAAAATTAGTTTAACAAATACTGTTATCTGAATTTTTTTTTTTTGTTTTTTTTGGTACCAGGGATTGAGCTCAGGACCTTGTGCTTGTGAGGCAGGCGGCGGAACCACTGAGCTAAATCCCCAGCCCTGTAATCTGAATTTTTAACATAGCTATACATTTTAATTTGGATTATGAGAAAACATGCTAATAACTCTACAATTATAATATCAAGTACTTTTCCAAGTAAAAATTTTTTTTTTTGGTACTGGGGATCGAACTCAGGTCCTTGTGCTTGGGAGGCAAGTGGCAGAACCACTGAGCTAAATCCCTGGCCCTCCAAGTAAAATTTTAATAAGCGTAGGTACTCATTGGGCTCTTTCAGAAGATAAAATTAGAAGTTCTATTAATTGCAGTAATAGACTTCTAGAGTTTTTATCATGATCTTGCACTTTTTATGCAGAGGGCCCAACTTCATAGGCATGCAATCTGTGCAGGAGCATAGGACTCTGCTTTGTTGTACTACTTTATCAAATTAGCTCCCTGACACCCTTTTTAAAGTATGGATTACTTGACCTTGAGAAGATCATGTATAGAACAAATGGATTTCCATGGAGAGTACTTATAAGTAGAGTAAGGAGTAATATGGGAGCAAAATTTGGGGGAAGCTGAAAATCAGTATAAACTATTCAGTTCTCCATACGTATGGATGTGAACTGAAATTCACATGAAGTTCCAGCTCTAGCCAAAGCTCAGCCCATGAGGTAATGTTTTTCTTTAGCAGGAAAAAGTGGAGGTGTACAATGCCTATGGTGCAGGTTACTCGATCAGGTTAGTCTTTCTTCAATTTTTACAATAGTTCTACTCAAAGTAATTGGTTCCCTAGGTCTTGACAACTTCAGCAGTACCCTATTTCTCTAAAATTAGACTCTGGCCCACTCTTCCCCAATTTTTTCTGGAAATGGGAAAATTCATGCAGGAAATAATCATCAGGGATGAGGACTTAAAGTGGGTAGGGGTAGATATCAAAGATTACTTTGTGAGTTTTTCCTAAGGACACCCTAGATATAATGTTTTATGTATCCAAAAATTAAAATCTATCAAATAGCAGGAATCTCATGCCTACTTTTAAATTACAATAGTCATGTTTTAATGCCTAGAGGTTATATTTAACATTTGTGCAGACTGTAGAAGGAAAATGTAATGAAAGCTCTTTAATTTGGTTTTTAAAAATCTCTAGACTGTAGATTTAACAGCAAAATACTTTAATGACAATTTAAAATAAAAACATTTTGGGCTTGAACTTTATGACTAATATTCTCTTATGATCAACTTTTTATATCTAATAGCTTAGGATTGTCACTTTGGCTACAAAGTGATTTGGACAATAGAACCCCAGGTACCACAGAGAGAGAAGGGAGGGTGGTCTCTGGCTTCCTAGCTCAGGGAGGCATACTAAATACTTTTTCAAACTTAAAGAGACTTCAATTGTATAATAAAAAAATAATTTGGTATACTACCCTATAGACATCTATATCTACACTTAAGAGATATAAATATAAATGTAGTAAAATTGTGAGTGGTGCAAGTATAGTAGAACAGTTGTTTTGTGAAAAAAAAAATTGTGCTAACTGGTAAGAGCTGGTTATTTGTCCTCAGAAAATGATGGTCTATTTTTGGAAGCTAAAACAGACAAGATAACCTATAAATAGTATAGAAAATAAATTCAGAAGAGAGAAAGAGACAATGTAGACTAGGCTTGAAAGAAGGGTTTTATGGGAGGGAAAAATCCAAACTTATTCTTTAAAATTTTTTTAGCAAATGAAACGCTGATTTTTGTTAGTAAAATATACAGTGTTTACCAAACAATTATGACCTTTTTAACAAAAGATACTGTATCTAAAGTTATAAAAAGGTTATCTGTTAGCCAACACTGATTCAAAATTTAACACAGAATGCAATTTGAAAATGGAAAAGAAATAAAATTACTATACCAAAATGGCTAGTAGTGGTTATGTAGGTAGGTTTTGAAAATATAAAGCCTTAGAAACATAAAAATTAGATTTTGCTGGGTATGGTGACACATGCCTGTAATCTCAGCTACTCAGGAGGCTGAAGCAGGAGGATTACAAGTTTAAGGACAACCCCGGGCAACTTAGCAAGACCCTGTTCCAAAAATAAAATTACTTACCTCTGCAGAATAATAAATATGATGTGCAGATTAATAAGGGTTGTCTTTAATCAAATTTGTAATAAAGTTAGCAACATATAAAAAACAGAAGAACTAAGCCAAAAAATAATATCAAACTTCTAATTTTATTCCACGAACTCAACAAAGTTAATTTTTTTAACTACTCATACCAACAAATCATTATACTTGTTAGCCTTCCACTCAATTTATAGCATGAAGTAATTACTTTTTTCAACTAATCTCAAATTATTATTTTGGATTTCTAGTTATTATTTGGATTTAAGAATACCATTTTTTTTAAAACAAGAAAGTAGATACTTGCCGTGTTATCTACACATGCCAGTATATAAAAATATGTCTCTAATCATGTTATCTTCAGTGGCATTTAAAATGGCAGTTCTTTATAATCTCAGGTAAAAATTTAAGATCATATATATATATGTTATCATCTAAGTAAATGAAAATATATACACAACTGCAGATAGTTTTATACATGGTGATGGTATATCTTATTCACTCTGTTTTTATTAGCTAAAAAAGGGCCGGGGATTTAGCTTAGTGGCACCATGCCTGCTTTGCAAGCACAAGGTCCTGAGTTAGATCTTTGGTAACACCCCCAAAAGAAAATAAATTAGCTAAAAAAAAAAAGTTGAAAGATAGTAAATTCCTTGGAAGAAAAAGTGTATGTATATATGGATAAAACAACGTTTGTCAATGAGAGCCGCAACTCCCTTGCCTGTTCAGGTGTTTTTCCAGGCCTAGCCTCAACTGAAGCTCATTCTGGTAGCCTATTTACTAATGAAAACTATCTTTCTCATAGTAAATTATAATCTCTTATCCTGATCTACTCTCTTTCAGATAGCACAAATCACCTTCTAACATAGTACATATTATGTTGGTTATTTATTGCCTGTATTTTTCTGCTAGAATGTAATCTCCACATTATTTATTCAATGTTGGATGATAAGAGTGTAGAATAAATTCTGGAATATAAAAATAATCTATTATAGAGTTGCTGAATTCAAATGAAATAAAATGAATGAGACCAGAGCAACACTTTCTATGGAGAAATAATTGTAATTAATTAACAATGTGCTAGTTTTTGTAGAAGTTGACTGTTTCTTAAATGGAGTTGAGAATATACAAAAAAATTATTTAAGGAGTATTAAATAGCTTGATGCCTATATTACGTATGTATCAACATGAGCTTGATACCTCAGTACTTACAGATCTTTTGCTCAAATGTTACCTTCTAAGATGTCTTCACTGACCATTTGATGTAAAAGAGCATTCCATCTTCCTGTCATTCTTATTTTGTTTCATTTTCCTTCATAGTTCTTCTCAATAATATTATGTAGAATATATTTGGTTGACTGATAACTTCCACAAAACAGGAGCCTTTACTTGCCATTCTTACTCCTCTGTTTTCCTGTTTAGCTAAGTGCCTGGCACATAGTAAGTAACTGTCAGCATGCATACACTGGAAATTTGCATGCACTTGTGTTGTTCTTCATAAAAAAGAATGATCCAATTGTGTCCAGATCTGAAGTTGGAAGGCAATCACTTATACTATTTCCTCACCAATAAAAAGAACAAAAAACAGTTTGTCATGTGTCACATTTTATTAGGTGAGATGATTTAAAGGTTTGACTAGACACATGCTAGATATTATTGCACCAGACATCAATAAAATATTCACCTGGAAGATATGAGATAATATTTTTGAGTGAAACTTTAAATTATTGAAAGTAAAAACACTGATTTAAAATTCTGTGTAATTGACTTAAAAAGGCAAATGCTAAAAGTAAAGTGGAAGTTTAGACTCCTTTGCTCTTTAATCTTACTTTTCAGTTTAAAATCTTGAATGGGTAACAATATCCAGATTGACCTAAGTGACAATATCAGGATTGAATGATACAGCTCTCTTTCTTTTCAATGTGTAGCAAATGCAAAAAGGAACTGGATTTTAAAGAATTAACATTTCTGTAAAGGATGCTGCTTTCCTAAGACTTTTATGTCTTTCTTTTGCTGAAAATTGTAGGCACACCTTTAAAATACTTTCTTGTTTTCAACTGCAGAACTTTACATAAGCATGCATATTTTTAAGTATTTCTGTCTGGTTTACTAAAATGTTTGAACCTGTTGAATTTAAACAATAACAGTGTTCTTTCCCTACCCACCACTGTCCCCAACAATAACAGGTAGAATCTCCTTCCTTTTTTTTTTTAGAGTGGTGGCTCCTTTAATGGTAATTGTAAGGTTCTGATTTTCAATCGTTTAAGGTTCTCGAAACAGTCACAGTCTAACATAGTCACAATCTAAGATTAAAGAATCAGTCTTGTTAACTTTCAAGCTTCAATCTAAGCTCACTTCCAAGCTCTTATTTTTTCTTCCTACCTCCTCCCACCCCAGTATAGGGAGTACTCTAGTGACATGGAAGTTGTGGGAGAGAAATCTTGCTTTCAGACACCTGCTTCCCCTTCTAGGCTTAGTGCTTTTGCTTTGTGGCAAAAAGGATAAAGAAAAGGGCAAATGTTTAGGTTTTACTAGTTAAGGACACAAATCTCATTAATTAGATATTGATAAACTCTGTGTGGCAGTATCCAAAAGCTGTATCACCAATTAGGCTTCTTTAGGGGAGTCTATAGGGGCCTCTGATTACCTAGTTTCCTGATGGTGGCCATTTGGACTTTACCTATTTCATTCCTCTTGATGTGGTCAGTCTTCATAGTGGGAAAATGGTTCAATTCACCTAACTTCCCTGGTGTTCCTACCACCAATAGCAATCTCCATTATTCCTACCACACTAAATTATTGTCACAGAGGTCACTTTCTTGCTGTCTTGGCCTCCTTCAGGCTATCATCTCTTTCAAATTCTTTTCTCTCTACACAGCTTCTAGGAGCTCATCAAGTCCCCTAACAAGCCAATATTCAAAAGATATATCTCCCCTTCTACTAGTAATCTTAATCTTTACAACCGATTCTCTTCAAACACCCCCCTACCATTCCAACTACATACTGGCAAGTGCCCTTACCCACAAACACTGCTTCTCTAAAAGGCCTCCTTTGATCTCTTATTCCTACTAATTTTTGACTGAGGATTGACAGGCGTAAGTAGTGGTGATGGTGATGGGGCTGATTATGACACTACTTAGTTTAATACTGTTAGGCTATTTAACATTATTTGAACTTATAGTAAGGAGAATTTAATACATTTTATTCTCAGCTTTCAGGCATAATTTTAACTATAGGGCAAGGGGAAAACGCTCACTCAACATTATAGTATACAGGTATCTACAAAAATAATTCAGCTGTAACTACAAGGTGAATAAAAAATAGTGAATGTTTACATTTGAAAAAATTATTATAGTAAAAGACACATTGCCATTAACCCCTCTCAAAATATGGGCCCCCCCCTTCAAACACACTTATCCTGTCATTCTTGCCACTTTCTAAAGCAGTTCTGGAAGTCTTTCGTGAATGTCTTCAGTTGTGCTGTTGTGGCTGCCTTGATTGAAAACATTTAGGTTTCAAAATCATTTTAACTTTGGGGAAGAGTCCAAAGTTTCATTATGCCAGATCCAGTGAATAAGGTGGACAAGGTCACACCATGTTTTTATAAGCCTGCCTCACCACTGGATGGCACTTGGCAACAGCATTCACTAGTTTTGATAATATCTTGTAAAAGTATTCATGAAAGAGGACACTCATAAGGTGGCAAGAATGATAGGATGTGTCTGAAGCAAGAGGGTATTCTGAAAGGGATTAATAGCAATGTCTTTTATCGGAATAATTTAAAACACTATTTTTTTGGATCAACCTATGTATAGTATTGTCCTAAAGTGTTAGTTTAACACATTGTTTAACATATTGTAAAACTTGCAGAAAGAGGATAAGAGAAATCTCTTGTCTGGTCCTGTTCAAATTATCTTCCCTGATATACAATTCATTTCGCATGTCAATTTCTCACACTAAAGTTGATAATTCTCAATCTTCAAGTAAGTACTGGAACCCAGAATTCAGCCTTTCAAGTATAACATCTGTAGTCAACTTGGAACATACCAGCTGAACCGAGTCAGCATGGTTCTAGGCGTGGAAGCCTCACCTGAGGACTGTTGCCAATAGCATAAAAGAACTGGAGGGGTAGATGTATGCTGCTGATCTTCCTGGAGAAGCTTGCCACAGCTGTTTTTCCTGATATGATCTTGGCTGTTCTCATCACTGTTACCAGGGTTGGCTGTTTTTTTCAGAGGAGCTGTCTTCGCCTTGAGTGTCGCTTCCTGGCTCCAGTGCAGATCCTTCATACCACCAGCAAAGACTTTCTAGCTTCCACCACTGGCCTTTGGGCTTTCCCGGTGCAGATTTTTTTTTTTTTCTTCCATTAAGTTTATCGATACATTTTAGGTATAAAATACAGTTACAGTCATCAATGGGATCTTATACCTGTAAATGATGTATCTTGGTTTTTATTTTTTCCCCTTTCCCTGCCCTCCCTTGACCACCTCCAACCTTTCCTATTTGCAAAGACTTTGTTTCCTTTTTTTTTTCCTTTTGTTATGTTTTTTCTTTTCCCTTCTGTCCTTTCCCCTACCTCTCCCACTTCCCCTACTCCTTTAGACCTTTTCTTCCTATTATGTAATATCAATTATACATTGTTTTACTTACTATATCAAAATTTAGAGGACAT
>NW_004624750.1:27494971-27542280 GCF_000247695.1 Heterocephalus glaber | reverse complement strand
CTAAGAACACCTGCTATCTGTATATAAAAAATTAATTTCAACCCTTTATTTCCATACATAAAAATAACTTGAAAGGATCTATGAACCTAAATATGAAAGACTAAAACTATAAAACTTTAAGAAGAAATTATAAGGGAAAAATGTTCATGAATTTAGGGTAGGCAAGAATTTCCTATGGTACAAAAAATACGAGGTATAAAAGAAAAAATTGATGAGATTTCATCAAAATTTAGAACTTTAAACGACATCGCTAAGAAAATGAAAAGTAGTCCTTAAACAGATCATATTTATAATACATATAACCTATGACCAGAATATATGAAAAACATTTACAGCTCATAGACAACCCAATTAAAAAGTAGACACAAGAAGATGATAAATAGCCAGTACAGCACAAGGAAAGTTGTGCAACACTAGAATCAGAAAAATACTAATCAGTACAATAACAAGATCATATTATACACTCATTAGGCAGATGAAGTTAAAAGTTTTAAAAGAACTAATGTGAGCTTAGGTGTGAACCAGTTTGAACTTTCGAATACTGCTAATGTGAATGTAAAATGATAAAACCATTTTGGAAAACAATATAGAAATTTCTTGTATTACTGTTAAGAACCAACAGTCCTGTTCTTAAGTTTTTACTTGAGAGGAATGAAAACACATGTTCACAATAGATTTGTACATACAAGTTGACTAACCCTTATCTGAAATGCTTGGGACCAGAAGTGTTTCAGACTTTCATTTGAAATCCACTTGATCTGCAGAGGATAGCTACTCCTTTTTTTTTTTTTCCCCCCAGGTTCCTGTCACATGGAGTATTGTTTTCCACCCTTTAACTTTCAGTCTATGAGTTTCTTTTTGTATTAAGTGTGTTTCTTGTATGCAGCATATTGTTGGATCTTGATTCTTGACCCATTCTGCTAGTCTAGTTCTTTTGATTGGTGAGCTGAGACCATTAACATTGATGGTTATAACTGATACATATTGACTTATCATTGTCATGACTTTTTTTTGTTGGATGCTACCCCTTTGCATTTAATTTCTTGTCATGCCCAATGGATTCATTCTGCTAGGCTTCCTGGGGTTGTGATCCTCATTGTCTTTTCCTAGGATATTGTCTAAAATTTTTTGTAGCACTGGTTTGTTTTTCATGAAGTTCCTAAGGTGCTCTTTGTCATGAAAGTATCTTATTTTCCCACCAGGTGTGAAAGACAGTTTTGCAGGGTACATCAACCTGGGTTGGAGGCTGTTTTCCTTTAGGGCTTGAAATGTCACTTGAAGGTCTTCTTGCCTTGAGGGTTGTGTTGAGAAGTCTGCTGTGATTCTGATGGGCTTTCCTTTGTATGTGATTTGTTTCTTTTCTCTAACTGCTTGTAGAATTTTGTTCTTCTGTTGGGTTTCTGGAATCTTAACAATTATATGCCTATGTGTAGATTTTTTTTTGATCAAGGCTAGTTGGAGTCCTAAATGCCTCATTTATCTGTATGTCAAGTTCTTTTTCCCTGCTTGGGAAGTTTTCTGCCATCACTTCTGTGAACAGTTTATGTCATCTGCACTGTCTCCTGTTTCTTCATTCACTCCAATCAGTCTTGTTATTCTTCTTTGCATCGTCTAGCAGCTGCTGGATTGATTTCTTGTGGTCCCTTACTATTTTAAAGCAATTTTTCTTTTCCTGGTCACTACATGCAATCTTATCTTCTATACTTGAAATTCTGTCTTCACATTGGCTCATTCTGCTGTACAAGCTTTCAATGAAGTTTTTAATCTCCTGGAAATCTCTTTGCATGTGTTTTATGGATTCCATTTGTTTCCTATGTTGGCATTCCATCATGTTCCTCAGTTCCTCTATTTTTTTTATCTGTGTCTTCTCTAGATTTATTGATCTTGTCTTATACTATGGGCACAACCTCTGCTGTTATCTGATAAATTATTTGACTTTTATTTTTTCCAGATCCTCTTTTGTTGCCAGTTCAGGGATTCCAGGTGGTTGAGTATCAGAGTGTTCCATCTCATTTCCCTTTGGGGTTGCTGTAGGTGATCTGGAAGTGTGGTTTTGAGACTTATTTCTGTGTCTTTTCATTTTGACGGGGGTGGGGTGGGGGTCTTGCTGGCGTCCGTGTGGCTCACCTCCTCTGCGCTGAAGGGAGTGGTATGGCGGCCCAGAAGCCTCCTCCTGGGCACTGGGAGCTGCAGATTCTTAATACTGACTTACATGAGGCATTGCTGTGAGCTCTAGGCCTTAGGCTGGACTCATGGAGGACATTGCCTTCAGTTCTAGGCCTTTAGCTGGACTTGTGCAGGATACTGCCATGGGATCCAGGCCCTCAGCTAGATTCTTCAGGTCTCTAGGTTGTGGACAGATATCTTGCAGTGCTCTGCATTTGACTTTTTGGGTGATTATTATAAAATAATCCTATAAATAATCCTGTATTAAACCTATTCCCTTGCAAACCCTGACTACAACAGTATTATCAAATGCAGTCAGATATGATGTTTTGTGAGATACTAAAATCTTCAATAAAAAAAGAACTAAGCCACTTAGAGACACATATTAAAAGTAGCAACAAACTTTCCCATAGTAAAACTTACTTGGTTTAACTCACATTTCCTATGCTTAATTTACAATGGTTCCTTTATGTTTTTTGTTTTTAAAATAATACTTATCAGTTGCTTATGAAACTAATGTACTGAAGAACTGAGAAACTCAACATGGGTTCTTTCTCTTTCATTCTCTTCCTTTTTGTAATCTTTGTTTCTATTAGAAACTACATAAATTCATGCAAGCTCAATTTAATTTAAAAGGCACAATAAATATGTATGGTATGTTTTAATTTAAAAAACAGATTTTCTTCTCCCTCTGTTAGTATAGGAAGAGGACATTTTTGTTTTTTATTAAGATTCCCAGACTTTGGGTCAGACTGCAAAACAGGTCTTCTCTAACATTTAGAAGTCTGATGTTTTATGATTTTTTCTTGTATCTTCTATCAAATATCTTCTAATGGGCAGTTGCTGAGTTTAAATGTGATCAATTAACTCTCTGGGTTTTGCCATTTGACTGTTCTATGTTTACTTATGGGAGTTGTTATGGTTTCAGTAAGATTTCAGGTTTGTGTTGGAAGCTTGGTTCTCAGTGTAGTGATGCTGGGAGGTTGCAGAACTTTAAAGAAAGAGCCTAGTGGGAGGTTGTTAGGAGACTGAGGGTACTGTACTTGGAAAGAGTTAACGTAGTTCTTATGAGACCTCAGTTAGTTTCTTAAAGAGTTGGTAGTTATAGAGAAGTAAGACTGGCTCCTCCCTGCTCTCTGACTTCTTGTCTTCCATATGAGCTTTTTCACACAACACTCCTACCAGTTTTTTCTGGTACCAGGGATTGAACTCAGGACCTTGTGCCTGTGAGGCAGGTGGTAGCACCACTGAACTAAATCTCTGGCCCACACTCCTACCATTTTGATGCTATTTTCTATGGACCCCTCACCAGAGCCAGGCAGAGGTTGTACCATGCTCTTGGACCTCCAAAACTGTGAGCTAAATAAACTTCTTTCAATAAATTATCAGTCTTGAGTATTCTGTTATAGCAATGGAAAACAGATTAACAACAGGTGTATGCTGTTGGAGAACTGCTTCATATTGTACTCTGCTTAATAAAAAGGAAAAGATATTTTGGGAGTATATCCCTCCAGGGCTACCTTTATCAAAGATATGCTACTTTATATACATTAAGAATATAAAGTTATTTGAGATTTTTTGCAAATATTTGGTAGTTATCTTGTAAGCATTTTTTATAAATGATGGATTTGGGGCTGAGGATATAGCTTACTGATAAACCATTTCCTTATCATGTTATGTGTGAGGTCCTTCTATCAGGTTTTCTAATTTTTGCAATACTGAAGACTGAACCCAGGCACTGAGCCACATCAAGCAGCCCTTTTAAAATCTTGAGATAAGGTCTAAGTCACTAAATTGCCCAGGGTGGGCTCAAACTTGTAATCCTCCTGCCTTAGCTTCCCAGAGTATGCCACCACACCTAGCTATGATTGGTCTTTAAAAGCCCTGGTAGTAACTGTGAAAGGTGTAGCATCCCATAAGCTAAAAGGATTAGTTAACATATTTATTTAAAAGCTATTTAAAATATTCAGATGGTAGCAAAATAAAATATGATTGCTAGTCAATAGTATGAAATGTAATCACTTAGCAATACGCTTTACTTTCCTACCTTATCTGATTAGTTTTCATAGAAAATATGTAACAGTCAGCTAGCACATTTGTTTCTATAATTAACAGCCACTTACATACTCTATTTTCTCATATCTTCCCTTTCAAACACCTTATTGGTAATTATGCTTTTTACTTGAAAGCCTTAGATTACATGTAGTCTTCCACATAAAAACATTATTATCACTACAGCAACTATTAGTTACTGAATATTTTCCTTCATTCTACACATTTCCATATGCCATCTGACAAAATATTTCTAACTCGGAAGACATAATAGTACTTCTATGCATAAATGTGAGGTAGCAAAACTGAGGCTTGGAGGGGTTGCCCAGGGATAATCAGCCTGCATGTTCTAGCTGGATAAAATTCCATGTCTTAGTCACTCAAACTTCCAGCTCATAATCTTTACTCCTCAAATCTCTGGTGATACACTAACATATTCTTTAATATTTGTGATTTTTCATAAAAACCTTCAGTTTTTAATTATTTCAAAAATCATCTAAAATATATTTAGATCACAAGGATGATATAAAGATATAAATGATCTCACTTGATTTGTGTCTATATTTTTGTTTATATTACAGTTAGAGTCAAGCTATGTAAATTAAATTGTTCTGGGCTATGATAAAGAATAAATAAATGAATGATGCATGAAAGGCCAAATATTGTAACTGCTTGTTTCTGGAACAAAAGTTTAAAACATTACAAAGAAAAAACTAGTGGGAAAACAGCATTTTTGAGTTATCACAATAAACCTGTGCTGCCTTAATTTCTAGTGATGATTTTCCTCAGCAAAACAACATTCTGTTAAATCAAAATTAATGTTATCAATTCTAAGTATTTTCTTCCTAATTTTTGGAAAGTAAGTTTGATAGTTAAAAAAGTATTAAAAGCATAAAAGTGTACACTTAGTTTTATATATGCATATAGTTGGGTAACTTTATAATAAAAGTAACATCACATTGAGTATCCACAGCAATTCTTAAAGAGTGTTCCTGCATTATGAAAGCTGAAAAACAGCATCTGTAAAGTTGGTGTACAATGAGAATACAATATTTGAATCGGAATTTTCCTCACGTAGGTCTTTCCTAATTGACTTTTAATTATTTTAAAACATATTTTATTATACAGATGATAGTGACTGATGGAAGCGCTGGAGAGTAACACAACTTTAATGTTCAGTTTGGAATATTCTTACTTTAATACTGCTGTGATTAATTCCAAAGATGATGAGTAGTAAGGGAAATTCAGCACATGGACAAGGATATTTGAGAGGGAAATATGGCACACAAAGTTAACATTCCCACTGGCAATAAATGCATGACCATCCCATTGGGTGGCTTGTACCATCTGATGGGTCTCTCCCGTGCCACCAAATGGGAGCCATACATATACTACTGTGGCTCAGAGCTCCCTGGCAGTGAGACATACAAATTATGGCCCCTTCATGAATGTGTTAAACTGCAAAAAGATCTGGTTCACACATATGGCATATAACAAAACTGGGGAAGAACAGATAATATCTATAGCCCATCATTCGTTTGAGAACTAAATGACAATGTGTTATTATGATTGATAACATTTATAGATACGCTATTTATGGTTGGTCTTTGTCTCTCTGTCCTGGCACAGAGCCCTTAAGTCCCATGGAATTTCCTGAAGGTAGAAAAATCTTTTGTTCTCATGAGGTCACTCCTGGTGGGCTTCTACATAGCTTCAGGTTAGGAGCTGGTTGCCAGGGGGATCCAGCCATGTTATTAGAGGGCTGGAATGTTTAGTACCCTCCCACCCAAATCTCTGGAGGTTACTTTAATCAATGGCCAATGATGTCACCAATCATATTAATGCTTTGGAATCTCCTAAAAAAAACTTTAAGGAAAAAAAAAAAAAGGATTCAGAGAGCTTCTAGACAGCTGAGTATATTCATAGAATGAACACATGGAGACACCTAGGTGGCACACCTGAGAAAGGCATGACATCTCCATCTCCTTTCTCCCTTACCTCTTCCATCTAGCAGTTCTGTGTGTCTTTTGTAATATTCTACAAAAAATGGATAAGCATAAGTAAAATGTTTGAGTTAAGTCACTCTAGCAAATGACACCTTAGGAGAGGGCCATAGGCATCCTATCAGTCAGAGGATAGGTGACAAACTACTTTTGACTGGTATCTGAACTGGGAAACAGTCTTGGGGGACTGAGTCCTCATCTGTAAGTTGCCCTGTCCATCCTGTCCATGTAGGGCCAGAATTGAGTTAGGGAACACCCAACCAGTGTAGGCTAGAGAAATGATTGCTTGGTACAGTATGTGGGATATAATCCTACACATTTGCTATCAGAAGTTTGTTTAGCAGTGTGTAAGAATAGAGAAAAACAGTTTGGTTTTCCCATCTCTGAGTCACAATGCAATGCCTGGCACATATTGAAACGAATGACAAACGAATATTGAATGAGAACAGAAAATCATATTAAGGTGAGGGAGCATTTTTCTACTATTCTCAAACCTTGCTGTATTAATAACTTTTACATACATCTCTGGAATACAATTCAAAAATGCTACAGAAAATATACAAATTTAGGAAAAGTGGTATGAAAGGAATGCAGAACTTTGAAAACTCTAAGTTATAAGCTAAAACAAGGAGCCATCCAATTTTTATTTTACTTTTTCATTGTCATTTTTGTATAAGTATCAAATATTGTTTAAATATATGTGGGCATAAACACAATTTAGGTATGTCTTACAATGTCACTGTAGTCATCATTACTAGATTTCATAAAAGGCTGAGATTAAGTTTTAATAAAGATCCTCAAGCAATATACAATGCTTTTATAAGTTAAAAGTAACTTCAACATTTATGGAAGATTTAGATCCACCAAGTGATCTTAAAAAGAATACAAACAATTGAACTTGTCCCCCTCCCCAAAATGATGGGATTATTAAAGATGCTTACCACTTCCTACCTCATTTTTAGAATGGTTAATATTTCAGTTAAAGTACATTATGTTGTGGTTTTAAAAAAAAAATTTTTTAAAGACACTACATTTTCACAATTTTGTACATTTTCTAAAAATATGTATAAAACCTAACCCTGTGATCCATAATACTTTTGTTTGTTCTACTGAATTTGTTACAGATTGGGAAAGCAAGCTAAATGCTTTATTTTGAATGATTGCAGAGTTGACTGCTAGCATTCTTAACCTGTTGCTGACTTTTCTTAAACCATAGCAACTTAAGGCATCTTGGCAACTTAGTGAAACATTTGTCTTTTACTGCACAGATTTGTGATCATGACTATTTTGTTTAAATGAAACTGGTATCAGGACCAGGGATTTAGCTCAGTGGTTCAGTCACTTGCCTTGCAAGCGCAAGGACCTGAGTTCGATCCCTGGTAACAAAAATAAAAAATAAATAAATGAACCTGGTATCGTCTGTGTCCTCACACAAAATTTCCAATACATTTTTTTTTTCTAATTAAGTTTATTAGTACATTTGAGGTCTACATAATGATCACATTCATCATAGGGAATTTGTACCTGTACATGCTATATCTTCATTCAGTACTAACCTAACTATTCATGTTTAACCAGATAATCAACGGGGGGTTCCTTTTTGAAACAAATTGCCAAAAATAGCAATATGAAAATTTTAGGTTAAACACAAAAATAGTTCCTGAGAGCATGAGTTATGAAATGAAACCAATCTTAAGTAAAGGATTTTTAGATTGCCTCTTCCAAGTCAGAGATTTTCTTGGGATTACATAAACTTCATAATCATTACTTCATTTCATTTTCATTTATACTGAACGTATTTTTGCTTTAAGAGTAAGCTACTTTTAAAAAAAATAGGTTAATATTTAGCATTTTAATGATCATCACTAGTCATTACAATTCAAGAGGCACAGATAAGTCTTATATTGACCTCCTATATATATGAAAAAGTAATTTTCATTATTTTAGTATTTAGTATTTTAGTACTTAACAGATGTCAACTTTTCATTGCCAGCAAATATATACTAGATGAGTATATGTTAATTTTATATTGATTTACTGTTACATAGTTTTCTGATAATCTTTCGGGGGAGGTAATTTTATTATTTTTTAAATGAAAGATAACGTAATATAGATGTTGGTATTCTGACAGAGAAAACATCTTTTTCATGTATTTAAACATTCATCTAAATGAGGTAGTTGAGAAAGCTGAGTATAAGTATTTTGTTGTTACTTCTACATGATATGGGGAAATATTTTATTACATTAAATTGATTTAGATGGTTAAAAACTTACATGGCATTTTAATTTTGAAATGATTTGTAGATATATGTCTAAAGTAATTATTTTGGCAGGATAAGAACATGTGTCAGGTGACAGGATTAGATATGATACAAAGTGTAGACATGTGGTACTAACTATTCTAATGTGATTTTTCACCCTCTTAGGGCGCTAAACACTGGGAATGGATTGAATTAGGAGTGACTTATTTAAAACCATCAGGTCAATTCCTCTGCCTGGCATTTAACACACTCCAAAGTTCTGACACCCTACCCTATGTAAATCCAATCAGTCCCTTCTGATTCTGGTCACTGGCTTATACTCATTTAGGCCTATACCTCTGTTATGGGCTGAATTGTAGCTCCTACCTCCCAAATTTGTATGTTGAAATTCTAATCTCTAGTACTCACAGTGTGACCATATTTGGAGATAGGGCTTGTAAAAATTAAGGTAAAATAAAGTTACTGAGTGATCTGAAATTCAATGACTAGTGTCCTCAGAAGGAGTAAGGAAGCCAGGCATGGGGGGCATATACCTATAATCTCAATTTGTAGGTGAAGGTTGGACAACTGAAAGTTCTAGCCCAGGATAGGCAACTTAGTGACTATCTCAAAAACAAAAACAAACAAACACAAAAACAAAGTAAGGACTGGGCTGTAGCTCAGTGCAGAAGCCTTGAGTTCAATACACAAAAATAAACAAGGGCCGGGGATTTAGCTCAGTGGTTCTGGCGCTGCCGCTCAAGCGCAAGGTCCCAAGTTCGATCCCTGGTACCAAAAAAATAAATAAATAAATAAAATAAACAAATAAATGAGTTAGGACACCATGTGAAGACATGGGAAAATAGGTACCTGTGTTAGCCTTCTAACCCCCAGAACTGAGGAAATTTTTAAGTGACCCAGTGTATGTTTGTATCCTAGCAAACTATCTGCCTTTGCTTGATACTCCCTTCACTAAAATTGTCCCTTTTATCAATCCAAATTACACGCCATTCCCCATGGAACAATCAGCCACTCAGTGAAGCTGTTCCTGATACACAAGCTTTCTCTCAACTTCTCTATCTAAACCAGTAAAAAATATAGCCTCTAAACATACATATATATTAGCATTTCCTACCTCATAAGTAGACATTAAAGAATTTCATCAGTTATTATAAAAATTTTTTTTATAAAGATATTTTTTAAATGCTTCGCATGCATTGAACTCTAAGTCTACTGCTGTTGCTGCTATAACTATTTCTTATTTATATTTTTTTCTAATTAAATCATTTTGCTCATGGAAAGGAGTTTGTATTTTTATCTTGTAGGCAACAGGCATCATTACAAAGATTTTACATAGTGGGTAAATTTCCTAAGACTTACACAGTAGAAAGCATTATCTGGTGATAGTTTGGAAGACTAGAGGTAAAACTTAATGCAGCATTATAGTTTGGATCAGAATGTTCCCCTGGGCCAGGGATTTAGCTTAGTGGTGCTGCCGCCTGCCTCCCAAGAGCAAGGTCCTGAGCTGGATCTCTGGTACCAAAAAAAAAAGAATGTCCCCCTAAGCCTCATGCACTCAAGGTGGGGTTTTACGCAGGTGAAGCCTGGTTGGAGGACATGGGTCACTGCAGGTGTGGCCTGGAAGGGTCTATCTCCCTCCCTCCGCCCTTAATTTCTCTCTGCTTCCTGCCACCATGCATGACTGGTTTCTCTGCCCTTCCTCTCTGCCACGCTGCCTTGCCATGGAGCCAGCCAACTATGGACTGAAACCTCTACAAACCGTTAGCCAAAACATGGCTTTCCTCTTTTAAGTTGTAGATGTCAGGTACTGTGTGCCAGTGACAAAAACACGACTAAGATAGTTTTTAAAATCCTCTTTCAAAACTTCAGATGGAGAATTATAAAGTTAAAATTCAATGAATGGCTCATAGGAATGGAGAGAGAAGAACAAATCCTAGGCATATTTGGTAAAATATACAGGAATTGGTGCTTAGTTAAGAAATGTAGAAAAGAAAAAAGTTTGAGGTCTGTTAAGTGGGTATGTGGCTTTGTTTTCCAGGTAAAAGTAGCCTTTTAAAGTAGTATTATCAAAAAAACTTTATGAAAACTTATAAAAAGATGAAAATAATGAAAAAAAAATTAACCACGATAGCTACTTCTGCAAGGTTAACTTCATAGCTTGTGCATATCTTGCTAGGTAAGTTTAAAAAATTTTTTAAATTGGAATTATATTTTAAAATGTTTTTGTACTCAACTATCAATCACCTCAGTAAGATTTCCTCTACATTATTTTTAATGGCTGAGTACTCTTTATAGTATATATGTTGCTTAATCTAACAAATAATGTAGTAAAGATTACTCTTGCAATCAGACTATTACACACATCTTCATTTCCTTATGATACAGTTTCTAGAAGAATTGCTGGGACAAAAGCACAGGCTCAGGTTTTGAAACATACTGACAAACTGCACTCTAGAAACTTACTCTTGTTTCTCTGAACTTCTGCCAGTACTATCAAGAAATAATCACTTGTAAAAATAACTCCCGAAGACTACACTTATGTGCAACATATTTTGTCACTCTAAGTTGGGGTTACTATTAAACTTTTATAATATCACTACTCAAAATTTAAGAATCTTATGTCTTCTATAAATTGTATACAAACTCATTCTTCCCTTAATAAAATACTTTTTTTCAATCTAAGTAATTTTTCTGTGAGGTACTCCAAAAAATTTAACATATATTTCAAAAACACACAAATACATAATCAGTATGTAATATTTTCCAGTAAAAAAATCTGCCAAAAGAAAACAATAGTATCAATATATTTTTTCTACCTCTACCCTACACATTCATTATGAAAATGTTTTTTGTTCTACCTCTTCCAGTAAAAACCCAAAGTAATAAAACTCTTACATTAGATCTGTCTCCATAGGAGTGATTTTTCTAATTTTTTCATGTTCATGCTATTTAAAATTTGTGCTTTTTAAGTAAATACAGGGATAATAAGAATAATCTATTTTTTGGCCTGGACAAAGTCCTACGTATAAGTCAAACAGATAAAAATGGTTTAAGTGATATTTAATGTAACATAGTTGTATGCTATTTTTATCATTCCATCTTATCAATTAATTAATCATGAATAGTTATACTTTCAAATTATTAATAGCTAGGCTAAAGGCTCAGTAATATGTATTTATATTGCATATATTCATGTACTGTATGTATTATATACAGAGACATAGCCAATCTTTTAACATACTACTTTATATGGGATGTTAACACGAAAGGAAGAGAAAGCAGAAGAGGCAGGAAGGAGCAGGAAAGAAGACACCTTTCGGGGAAGAAGGAGAAAGGGAGAAAAAGACAAAGAAATGTTTTATTACCCTGTGAAATTCCTTAAAGTTGAACAGTGAAGGAGAATGTTTAATGAAATGAATAACGATGCAATACATTTTCTACTGGCCACACCAGCACCCTTTGGAATTTAAATGAATTTATACATCTACTAATAGGTAAAGTACCTTGTATTCAAAACATGACAAACCTTTTATTTCAGAGTAAGCTCATTGTAACTGCTGTTTCTTGCCTTTGGCTTTCAGTGATAAATTTAAAGTGGATTAAATGATTTTTTTATGGAAGAAAAGGTGATTTTTTAAAAAAAGGAACGCATAAGTTTTATTTACTTTTAAATCAATTATATTTTACATTACTAAATTCTATCAATGAAATAGAAAATAGTTTTCACGTTCAACTACACAATTCCAAAACACATATGTAGAGGATTTCTTCTCAGTCAAAATATCTTGTATAATTATAAAAAGAAAAGTTTACATACACAAAAAGAATAAAGGGAGATTACCGCAAAGAAAACAAGTTTCGTTTCACTTTCAATGACAGGTACGTTCGTGGAAAGCAGACTTCACTCCTTCTCCACTCCAAGTTTCCACCAAAGTCATCACAATTTCAAACGATCTCTGGTGGCACAGCGGGTAACTCAGGCTTAACAGGAGACTGGGGGTGGGAGCTAGGCAAACTGCTGTAAAGGTGATTCGGCTGAAGTCAGTTCGCACCACAGTGTGTTAAAAACCTGCTCCCTTAATACTTCCTACTACCAGGTTAAAATAAAAAATAAAAGGAAGGGGGAGCAAGTAGGCACCAATGATCTCGGCAGAGGGAAACTCACTTCTCAGAAGGCGACGGTGACGTGTTGCGGGTCTCCTGAAGTACAGACACGGCACCGGAGGATGCAGGATCTGCGGGAGGAAGAGACAACGATCCAGTCTGCTCAAGGTAGGAGTTAGGAAGAGACCAGCTCCGTGGGGACCCGGGAGCGGGGCGTCCTCAAACACAAACACCTCCAAGCCGACGCTACTTTACCATTCCTCGCCCCGCGGCCCCCTCCGACCCAAGGCCTGGGATGCAAAGGCCCAGCTTGGGTAACAGCCGCAGTGAGCCACACGGCTTCTTGTGAACCGGTAAGAGACACGGTGCAGCCGCGGTGAGGGTGGTGGGAGAGTGAAGCGCCTCTCCTTACCTGCTTACAAGAGCGCGAAAGCAGTCTACTCACCCCCAGCCCTGTGTTCGATCCGCAATCGCCGCACCCACCTTCCACTGCCGCCTTAAGGGAAGCCAGAGCGACGGGGGTCACGGCGGGGGTCAGGGGGTAAAGGTCTTGCTCCCAGCAGCCTCCGCGGTGGATACGTCGCCATCTTGGATCCGCGGGACAAGAAAATTCATGCGGTGAGTTTTTGGCAAATTTTCGGAAGTCTGGCAGCGGGGCGTGCGGCGGGGGCGGCGGATTCGGGGCCCCCGCAAGGCAGGGGAATGTCTCGAGGCCGGGCCAGTCGCGCCCGGGGTCCGCGGGTAGCGCCCCGGCCCACCGCTTCCCGTTGCTTTTGTCTCGGCTCCAATCGAGAAAGGGAGAGCGGAGCGGGCGGGGAGGGGGGTGGCGGCGGTGGAGGGAGGGGGGTGTGTATGGGGGGGGCGGTGGACGTAAAGCGTCGCTGTGCTCTGGCCGCTGCAGCGGCAGCTCTAGATCTTAGGCCCGGTCCAGTCCGCGGGCAGCTGGGCTTTCCCCGGACTCCTCTTCCCCGGGCTCCCGCCAGCGCGGACTAGCCGCTGCTGCCGCGCTGCTTCCTGGGGTAGAAGACAAGGCGGTAGCTGCGGGACCAAGGCGTCCGGGCCCCCTTTAGTCTGCTCTGCCACCTTCCCAGCAGCTGCTGGTCCCCAGCTCTTCAGATGTCTCTCAGTACACTCTCATCTTTCTCCACTTACGTGTTTTTGTTTTTGTGTATAAGATGGGGCATATTGAACTGGATAACGGGTCTCAGGAGCCTCCAGGCCCAGGGATACTGAGGGCGATGCATGGTGAAGGGAGCTGGAGTGCAACTGTGATGCTGCTTCTCTTACTGCACCTGGAGAGTGAAGCTATAGTGTTGTAGAGACAGTCCGTTTGGTCCTGGAGCGGCGGAGGAACCCGAGACACCTCTGTTTGTGAAGTTGCAAGCCCTAGGTTTCTACTTCCGGTGGGGCCTCTCCTCCTTTTGCTCTTGTGTTTAACTTAAAAAGTTTCATGGAAGAAATGAGTAGGCTAAAAAGAGAACCCCTGTGGTTCTTGAGGTACTGTTGGTTATGTTCAGGAGCAGGCTTCTAGTTCTTGTTAACTGTGGACCTTAGTGAAAGCAAATTGTAGTTTTCTTTTGTAAAAACATTTCTAAGATTTTAGAACTTACTTTTATTCTAGGCCATGTGGTACAGTTTTACCACCACAAAAGTGTTACATGGGCGCACCACTGTCATGGAAGAGACCTGAACATCAACTTCCTTTGAATCTTAGGAGACATCCTTACTTTTCAACATCCGGAAGACTAAGTGCAACATATTTTCATAAAACTCTTCCTTAGAGAACCCTACTCATTCTTAATGATCTAGATAGTTCCTAATAATTAAGCACGCTGATATGAAACCTTAGATTGTTGACAAAATAGGAAGTACTGTACTGAGTTAATAGACTAGTGAAACCATAATTGAATTCCGTGTTCAAAGTTAAACACGTTTCTTGTCATCCTCGATACTGGGAATCTAGAGCTCAGAAATCATTAAGTGTCACTGTTGATTTGCCTTTTAAAACAGCGTTACTTGGAGATAAAGTGTGGGCTGGCGGTGGGAGAGAGATTTGAACATACCTGTTTACATACCAGCCTTGTGTTGAGTTTGGGGCAGCTCTGTATATTTGACAACAGTTCTTTTCCAAACATCAATGACTGCATCTCTTGCAATTTTGGAAGGTAACTTTATCTCACATTTGCAGGGTTAAGAATCACAGTAGACTGAAATGGTTAAATGTCTGCACTCAAATGTTTAAATGGCTACATTCAGATCCTGTTACATTGAAATGTTTCTTAAGGGACCAAGATTATTAAGGTATATTGCACTCTAGTTTGTAGTGTTTTTGTAGTATTAAATTTGAGGGAAAAGAAATACAACATAAACTGAACAAAGACAGATTCCTTTTATTCCATTCAAGTCTTTCTTGACTTTACAGAATCCTCATTTAATTTTAAAATATTTTCTCTCATTTTTTCCAAAGACTTGAATTCCAGTGATTTCTTTGAATACTTTGTATTTAAACAGGAAATAAACTGTATTTCACATTTTTATGTCCTACTTAGTGCTTTATCAATATAAATAAGTTTAAATGTAGACATTTGTTGGCAGAAGCCTTTCATTCTAAGAATACAATATAGAGACATCTTTGTATACTTCATTCTAAGTGTAGCATAATCTGATTCTAGAGAATGAGAATTGCCTGTTGGTTTAAACAAGTAATAAATACAGCCTTTAAGATTTTTCAGTTTAATACTTTGACATAAACTAATATGATGGAAAAAAAGTCAGAGTACTTATGTGTGAGTAATTTATACACTTTATTTGAGAAACACCCAATCTTAATAAAATTCAGAATGATATACTGCTCTAGAACTAATTTTTGTTTTCACTTTGTAATTTTGAATGTTTAGTATAATTTTTGATTATTCAAAGATGCATTATAGTTAAAACCTGAAAATGTTTTTTATTCAAAAGTAAGTACATCAGATTTATGAGATTCCTTTAGAAGTTCTTCTAACCTGGTTGTTCCAGTTTTTATCTCTTTAGTAGAAGAGATACCTGATATTAAAAGTACTTGTACTTTGAAAGATTACAGAATGTTTCACACTCCATGAGAAGTTATAATTTTGCCTTTTTAGTGACAGATTTGCTTCGTAAGATTTTCTGATAATGTAGGAAAATAAAAATATGTACTTCATGTGTACATTTGAGATTGAGATGTTACTAAACTAAGTTTACAATTCATCTTTTGCTCTTGAAAAGCAATGTTGAACAATAATAGTATTTTTAATTACAATTTTTTATCCGTGGAAAATTCACTCTTTTCCATTCACATTTAAAAGCAAATTCTTGATATCATATGCTTGCTTAGACACTTGAGGACAATTTATGCAGTCTTAGGAAAAGATACCACTGAATACTTACTTTGTTAACCTATACTGCTAGTGGATTTTGTAGCATGAGATTTTGTAAAGAGGTAGAAGAAGCCAGGGTACCAGATAGGGCATTCTAGAGGCAGAATTAATCTGAATTGTACTGTGATGTTTGGGATTACATACAGTATTGATGAAGGGATCTAGTGCTGTGATAGGAGCCTTTCTGGTTGTTGACACAGGTTACTGTTCTTTGTTACCAAAGATGATTCCTACCTGTGATACTGAAAGGAATTGAATTTCATTGTGACATATACAGGACTGTGTATTTTGCCAAGAGCTATGCTAAAGTTGATTTCTGTTGTAGAAAGTTTGTGTTTGAAAAGAAGTATAAAGTTTTAACTCTTAAAAATTGTTTATATTTTGTATCTTGGCTCTATTAGTTGAACCCTTTTTCAGTTTAAATAGTATATAATTTATTCTTTTCTAATTTTTGACATCTTTTGATTTCAGCTTTAAAATTTGTCTTATGATAAATTATGCTGATAAGGCTTATTCATTTATGTACTATTAGACAAACTTATACATTATGACTAGTAGACATGACCTGCAAGTAGAATTTTTATTGTTTTGTGACAGCTTGTTTTCTGAAATGCAGTTGCAAATCTCTTGACATACCACTTGGGGATTGCTGCATTATGCAATAGTATAATGGTTTACAATTTTTTTGGTAAGAACTCATGGCTTATATAATATTGAAACATAAAATTTATCTAGAAAAAAAGTTTTTTTGTTTTTTTTTTCTTTTCTAGAAACTTCAGTATATTCATGTCCATTCATATCCTCCACCATAACCTCTTCTGGACTGTGAGCACCTGAAAAAGCTCTATCTTGTATATATTTAACAGTCATAGTGTCTTCTATTGTGCATAGTACTTAGTAGGTTCTCAGTAAGTACAGAGATATTGCCAGACTGTCATTTGACACAATGCAGTCAGTGTGTTCTGCTTCCCAATCCACAATCAGAAGCAACAAATTTGAAAATGTGGGGATAAGGTTGTTCTTTATTCCTTCACTTTCTGAATCCTTTTTTACAGTTTTGTTTCTTAATTACCTATGGGGCAATAGGTAATTAGCTTCTTAGAGAACAGTGTAGGGTTAGTATTGAAGTAATGGAAGAATTTTAGTAATAGAGCAGTTAATACCCTCCTTTGCTTTTGGCAGTGTTTAGACCTGTATTTCTTACTGTATTTTGTATGGCTATAATCACTAAGTTGAAGGAGATATTTTTAATTTGTATTTATAAGTTAATACATATTTTCTACTACATAACCATGAGCTCCTATTACTGTAGGTTTGGCCTTTTTAAAGTTAGAGTCTGGTTTTTTTTTTTCCCCCACCATCTTTTGACTCCTGATGCCTGGTCCAGGGCTTAATATGGAGTAGGAATTCTCTAGTTTTAATACCATCATAATTATGGGAATTAGATGAGGTGGTTTATCCAAAAGGTTCTAAAACTGATTTTTTTTTTTGTAACGTGGCAAATTTCAACAGGAATTATCCCTCTTACTCTAATTTACAACATTTTGATATAGAAATTGTTTTGACTGCAGGTGCTACCTAGAGCACGGGTGTGGGTTGGAGTGTTAATGTTACATTTCTAAAATCTAAAAAATTATAATTTGGAGAAATATCTGGCCTTTAAGGGTTTGATAAGTGATTATGAGCCAGCTTTGTGTCTGTTTCAGAGAAGTAGAAATCCAAACAGGGTTAATGACTACTAGAAGAGCATTTGGTAGAAATGCTAATGTTGAATTATAGTTTTAGAAATTTTTTCATATTTTTCTTGCCCATACATTTCCCAGGGACATTTTAATGACTAAGAACTACTAGAGATACAGTATGTATGTTTCAAAGAGAATTTGATGCTGTGCTCAGAACGCCAGTCTTTCTCTGCTTTTACTGAATGGAAATGCCTCATGTGAAAGTAGATCCTTAGTAAACTTTTACTATGCCAAGGAATGGTAAAATAAAAGTATGTACTGGCAACAGTAGACTTTTTTTTCCCCAAACATTGACACCATTTTTCCACTTATATTTAGATGTAGAAACATAGCTACATTGTGAATAAGCATCTGGACAAAATGTAATAACTGATTATGTAATACAATGTGTTTTGGAGAGGAACATTTGGCTTTGTGTCATACCTGGCAGGAATGTGCTTTTGTGTTACCTTTTACATTGTAAATCATAGTGCTTACCATTCATACAGTTTTTTTATTTGTTTAGTTTTTTCCTTTTACTTCATAGACCAGCAAAATAATATTATTCATTGTTTACCATAGCATTCAAAAAAACTGATTCCTTTGGCTTTGCTGCTAAATATTTTAAAAATGCTTTACAGCTTGGAAAAACACTTTCCCATACATTATTTCAGTTTTATGTGGTTGCTGTTTTGATGTGAACTTTAAAGTGAATTTAACATTTATAAAGATCGAACAATTAGGCTCTTTTGATTAGTATGAAAATTAGAAGTTGGGAATTAGAAAGGCCATTTTCATCCTCAGACTAGACTCGTCTCATTTATTTATTTTAGTAGTCCTCCATAGAGCAAATTACAGTTTATCCATTTAAGTAGGTGTAAGTGGAAGGTATGTTTTTGTTGTTATCTGATTTTCCTGATGATTCAGAATATTTAATTAAATTGATAGAGAAGCCTGAAAGAGAAGTAGGAAATTTTGTTTCAACTTTGACTCTTGGCAGTAGATTTTTTTTTTTTTGGTGCGGGAGATCAAACTCAGGTCCTTCTGCTTGCGCAGCAGGCGGCGAAACCACAGAGCTAAATCCCCGGCCCTGGCAGTATATTTTTTAAAATACAAACATTCATTGAGAAAACAGTATTGTATTAAAATAGGTAATGTATCATACTGATACCACATTTTACACCTTTTTTACTGCACAGTTACTCTATGAGATCACATGCTGAGCAGGTGGTCTGAGCATTGCCATGATATAGTAGTGCTCAAAGTAGTGCTTTAGGGATGTAGTTTTATGTTATTTGTATGAGTGAGCCTGTCTGGCATGAAATTAGAAAAACTTAGTTACAACTTTTCTAATCTCTGCACACTTAGAAATTATAGGTCTACTCTTAAACACGTCAGGTTAAACTTTGAGATCTACAGCAAAACCAGTTAACCTAACAGACGAGGTACCAGTCTCCACAGTGTTTTATACATTTGATATATAGTGCATTTTTGTGTGTGAATTGCACTTCTTAAAATAGATGTATATGTAAACAATTGTAATCCAGTCCTTCAGTGAGTTTTGTGAAGCACAAATTTGTGAAACACTTAAGATGTTTCAGAGCATGGTTTGAAAACCACTGGATCTCATGATCTCTGAAGTCACTTCCAAGCCTTAAAATTCTGTATTTTTAAAGAATTAAGACTGTTTCTTCTGTGTACAGATGCAAAATTCATAGAACTTTTGAGTAATATTTGGATATGAATTGTTTTAGTTTAAATTTTAGGTTCTGGTGGTTGGATGTTATCCCTCTAAATGTTTTCAACTAAGTCCCTTAGTAATTTGAATGTTTGTTCTCTGTTAGACATTGTTACAGATGTGAGATATATGTTGGTGATCAAGTTTCCATCTTCATCAAGCTAATATTCTGGAGGAAGAGACGGACAATAAAAAAATATATAATTTCACATAAGTTATGAAGAAATTAAAAGGGTTAAGGGCATAGCAGTTAACTAGTGTTGGAAGCAGAAAGATTATTTTTAATAAGATATTGAGAGATGACCTCTATGGTGGTGTCATTTGAGCAGAAACTGAAAAAGAAAACCATGCAGATACGAGAGTGAATGGTTTTCCAGGCCAAGTAAAAGGCCTTGAGGTAGGGTCAAATCTTGCATGTTTGAAGATAAGAAATTTCATAGTTTATTTATTATTTTCTACATAGGTAGAGAAAATACTAAAGGAAGAAGTGGTTAAGACATAATCTTTGTCATTTAACTGCTGAAAATATTATGGACCCTGTAGTCTTTAATACATTTTATCAGAAAGATTATTTTTCATTAAGAGATCTTGAAAATGTTTTCTAGATCTGATGTTACTGGGAATCTGTCTGTATTAATGGAGAATTGTATAGGAGAGCAAATTAAAGACTCCTCAGTTTATGTTTCCTTAAAATAATAAAAACTTAGGAATTTTTAGTATTACAGTTTTAGGTGGATTTGCTTTAGACATTAGTAATGGTTTTCATGTTTAATCAGAGAGTTCAATCAATGATACTTTATGTGTTGTGCACTCTTGTACTGAATGATTTCTCAAGTTTTAAGTTTTTGTGGTGCATGCTGTAAGTAATATGCTAGGGTAGAGAAACTTTGAAGGAGTTAATGAGTTAGTTTTAGAGAGGTGATACTTGAACTGGATACAGAAGGGTGATTTGGAATTCACTTCTGTGTAAGAGGATAGACATCAGCATTGTATTTCGGAGAATATGCCCCATTTGTAGAATGACCATGTAAAGCTCTTTATGGAGTTCTGGATCTCAGAGAAGTTAGTTGAAGGGATGAAGTAGCCACAGCATAAGAGACTTTTATCTTTTACACTTGTTCTTTGGAGCCCTTGACTTTTTTTTTTTTGAAGACTAGTGAAAGTAATGATCAGATTTGTGCTTTGCGGGGAGGTTTTAGACTCCACAGTTGATTTACAAATGAAATTACTGAACAGGCTTGATGATGTACTATGCTTCTCAAAGTTTTAAAGGATTTTTTTTGTCTCCATTAGACAAATTAAACATTTTGTATTCATATTAGTGGGATTTTTATGAAGCACCATCTAACTTTTAAACTCTGTAGTTTACATGTTCTGGAGAACTTGTTTGTGATACATACATGGAAACCAATGACGTATAAACCAGTTTTGACAGTTAGTTGGAATTGTTACATAAATTATGGAGCAGGCAAAATATGAATGTTGTAATATGATATAATTTGTAGACATGAGATTTAACATTACTTGGATAAATTTGACTAATACCAACAAAATTAAATTAGTGATAAAATCACTCACAAGAGCTGATATCTGTATTGTTAGATTGTGCTTGCTTTATAATGTATGTATTAAAACACTATTGTTACTTAGATTGTGCTTGCTTTATAATATATATATTACTTAAAATACTGTATATAACAGTGTTTATATGCATTGATTTTTAGATTACCAACATGTTAATTCTGACATGCAAAAACAAACCCTAATGAATATTTTTTAAGTAGAAAGAATTGATTCCCTATGAATATAGTTTGAGCAAATCATTTGGTAGGATTCATTACATAGCATCTCATTATAGCAAAAGTTAGTATGTCTACCATGGTGATTTGGATGTCTACTTAGTTCATTGTTTAGCTGAATAAAATGGAACTAATGATAACATTTTCTATTAAAGACGGTTATATTGTGCTGAAAATTTACATGATTCTGCTAAAGTCTCTAGAGCTAGCCAACCTGAATTGACATCACTAGTCTGCTTTTAATTAGCTTTGTGACTTATCTTCCCTAAATTTCCGTTTTCTCATTTGAAAAATACGGATAAATACCAATATTTACCTCTTAGAGTTGACATAAGGACTTAGTGTTTTTGTGGGTGTTTTGTTTTTGGAGTGGAGTTTGTCACATTAAGGATAAGCTTCTGAGGTATACAAGAGCTAGCTACAATTTATTTGAGTGCACTGTGCCCTTCTTTTATCAGATTTGCAAGTGTAAACCAAAAGAATACAGCCTTGCTCTTAGAGTCTAGACATGTTTTTCTAACCAGGAATTTTGTTTAGATGACTTTCTGTGAAGTATTATATTTGCAATAATGTAAACAAATCAGCATTGCTCTGTGTGCAGCACAATGCGGGCCACATCATAGATATTTAATAATTTCTTTGTTAAATGGGATAAACCTAATGGATTAGGAGTCAAGATATATGTCTTTCATTTACAGTCTGAGTACTATGGAGTTACTTGGAGCAGTTTTCTTCTCTTTGCCTCAGTTTTCCTTAAAAATGGACAAAATGTTTTCTCTGAGGTGTATTTTATGAGTTAAATAAGATCCTGTAAAACTTCAGATAGTAGGTTCTGAACAGAGTTGGTTGCTATTCCTTTTTTATGCTGAGCAAATACTTCCAAAATTCTGGAAGTTCAGAGGAAATATTTAATAGTACCTGACATTTATTTTTTAAAGTCGAGAAAATCAGGCCATTTATTTGTCTTTGAATATATGCTTATCTTTAATGGAGACATAATATATTATTTTAGAAAGATTCCACACTTGGGTTCAGAGGATGGATTCTAGTCTGGGTTTAAGAATTTATTAACTATGTGGTTGAGCAAATCAATTAGTATTGAAGAAACTCCGTTTTTTAAATAATTTATGCCTCCCAGTGTTGTTGATAACAGTTGAGATAATGAAAGCAAGTGTTTGGTTAACTATAAAGCATGTTGAAAGCATTAGAGTACTGATTCCTGATTATTAATTCTTGTAATGAAACAAATTTTTTTCTAAGATGTGTGATACATTCATTTTTCCTGTTATAATACTGCTAGATTCCTGTGCTTTGCCTTCTGTGCATTTTTATTAAATATGTGGCTTATCATTTGTTTGTTTTGGGCTGGAACTGGTAGTTGAACCCTGGACCTTCACACTGAGCTATATCACCAATCCTTATTTTATTTTTAGTTTTGAGACAGGTTTTCATAAGTCACTAGTTTGCTTACCATGTTAGGCTGGGACTTGTGATCCTCTTGCCTCAGCTTCCCAAAGTGCTGGGATTACAGGTGTGCACTATCATGTCTGGCCAGGCTTATTAGATTTTTGGGAGAGGGGAGTTGAGAGAGATTATTGAAGTGGGAAAAAAATCATTGTGCTCATTATAATACGGTAGTGGGGTATTTTTGCACACTCAAATCTTGATAGAGTACTTTCTGTTTGTAAGTGTATATAGCAGGAAGTCTGTCTCATCTTTGTTTTTTCTTTACTGAGGGTGAAGATCATGACTAGTCTTTGGGTTATTTTCATTTATGTAACTGTGTACTTTCTCTATCACTGTTAGCTAAGCATATTTTTTGCAAACATCATGCTTTATGAAATTCATTTGTAATTTATAGCTAGAGCATTGAAAATTTCAACACAATAGTTCAAAACTATTTATTCTTTATGTCTGTAATATGGATGAATAGCTTTTTTCCCCTCCCTTAAATGTGTAAAATCTTTTTGAGAACTGAGCCTTTGAAACATGAAAAATAAATATCATACAAGAAAACAGAGTAGTATTAGGTAGCAGCATTAGCAAAGTATGGAAAGTGAATCACAAAATATTGTGCAGTGAAGGAAAAGGGATTGTTTTTACTGTCATTCTTGTAAAATCTAATTATTTTAGGTTCTTTGGGGTTTGGTGATTATTTTATCTTGTACTGTTATAAAAAGCTGCTTTCAAGAAAATACATTTTCTACTAAAAACAAATACTAAATTTCTAGAAACTGGAATTCTACTTCATATCTACTACTTAGGTTGCTTCTCCATTTTTGCATATTGACTAAGCAAATAATTTAAAATTAAATAGAGAACTCATCTAAAACCTATTTATAAAACATTTGTTATGTGAAACTTACGAAGTAAACCTCAGGAAGCCTGCAGGTCTTGGTCAAGGTAATACCCTTTTATATTTTTGTTTGTTTGTTTTTTTTGGTACTGGGGATCGAACTTGGGACCTTGCACTTGCGAAGCAGGCAGTGGAACCACTGTAAATCCCTGACCCCCCTTTTATAATTTTGATAGATTTAATGATTGTCAGACCCAGCAGTATACCCAATCATCACATGTTTAGTTATGTTCATTGTTTATTATTGTAAGAAAAGACGTAACAGATTAAAAAATTTACAGTATCAAAGGCTTTTTGATTAATTTGTAGAAAATTACTAGAAGTAACTATAGAGAATTCATTCTTCAGAATAGTCTACATCCCTGTATAAATACAATATAAACACATTTTTACTTTTTTGTCAGCTTTAATGTTATTTCAGAAATGGTTTACTTTATTTCTGATGTATCATTTGGCTCAGAAAAATCAAAAATTATTTAATATATAACACCTTATTCAAATTGAGAATTTGAGAAATTTTTTATACTTTGGGACAACTATAGGAATTCTGAGGTGAATTTTTTTAAGGGAAGATTTAAACTATGCATGATGGTCACTTTTGTAATCCCAGCTACTGGGGAGGCTGAGGCAGAGGATCTCAAGCTGAAGGCCAATCTGGGCAGTTTAGGGAGACCATGTCTTAAAATAAATTGTAAAAGGGGCTGGGGATTTAGCTCAGTGACACTGTGCCTACCTCGCAATTGCAAGGTCCTGAGTTCAATCCCTGGTATTGCAAAAAAATATATATATATATATATAAATAATAAATTGTAAAAGGCATGAGGATGTAGCTCAGTGGTAGGGCATCTCTGGGTTCAATCCTCAGAATTCCCAAAGTAAAAATTTTAAAAGGGGGAAGACTTGTAATATAAATGATTTCTTTATAATTTCCCTATTTTGTAATTTTAGATGCTTGTATAGGGATATATATTATAGCATGCTAAGGAAGCGCCACTATTAATTATGTATTGGTTTTAAAGTTTTTTTATATGCTGTAAATAAAATGGGAGGTTGTGTGCTAAAGAAGGCATATGGTAAAAATTAATAGTCACATTTTTTATAGAAAAGGTAGAAAATAAAGATGAGGAAAAGAAAATAAAAATCACTTCGAAGGCTGCAACTTTCAGAACTGTTAACTGGGACAAACATCATCCCTCACTTCCTGTCTATCTCTGTGTGTAAGCACTACACACTCTCTTGATTTTCCCCCTGATTATAGGGTGATGTGGAAAGTTTAGCAAATGAAGGAAAGTATGAAAAGGGGAGAAAAAGTCTGTCCAGAGACAAGCACTGTTTCTACTTTGTAATAGAGAAATTGGTATATACTCATTGAATTTTAACCTGAATTATGAAAGCAAAAACAAACCTCACATCACAAGAGTTTTTTAATTTTTCAGTTTTTATTCCAAACAGAATGCTTAATGGCTGCAAGTACATATGATTTAATGATTTCTTATTCAACACTTACTTTGATTTTTCACTTTTCTGTATAGCACTCCGGTGAAAATTTGAATGAATTGTTTTTGTACATTTGAATATTCTTTAGAAAACATTTCTGTAAATATAATGATTTCAAAGTATGTGAATTTTGGAGTTAAGAAGCCCCAGTGCTTAACTAATTTTATTTTTTTGCCAAATTACTTTTCAGGCTTTAATATTCTCACATGTACGAGTAACTACAACAATGCTACTTATCTCATAGTTTAGGAGGAGTAAATATGTGTAACAGGATAGTGAAGGCCTTCCCCTTCTTAGGTATACTCTCCCTCCTGTAGCATCTGCAGGTTAAGTTCCTCTATCCAAAATGGTTGGGAGCAGAAGTGTTAAGAGTTTGGAGTTGTTTGCATTTTGGAACATGTGCATAACCCTCACAGGTTGAGTGTCCCTAATGTGAGAAATCGGAAGTCAAAATTCTCCAAAACTTGAACCTTTTTGAGTATCATATTGGTGCTCAAAAAAATTTCAGAGCTCAGAACATTTCAGATTTTTGATTTTTGTATTAGAGATACTTAATCCTGTATTTTAAATAACTTTTAAAAATTGTGTTTTTCATTCCAGCACTAGATCATGAATAGGGTCAAGTCAATCTTGTGTACTGTATATTTGAAACCTCACACAAGGTCTGGCAAATATTTATTAAATGTACAAAAGGTTATTTTCCAAAGCTTTTGCTGTTTTCCTGCCTTTTTTTTTTTTTTTAACATCAAGGCATACCAATTTACATTCTTAGCTGCTGTTTGAATTGTCTACTTTTCAGTTCATTGTCAATGATACTGTGGTTGTATTTAAAAAAGGTGTAAATTAAAAGTGTAAAAGGGTAGTTTAGCTGATTGTCATGATGTATGCCTGTAATCTTAGCACTCAGCACTTGAAAGGCTGAGACAGTAGGAGCTCCATGAGTTCAAGGCCAGCCTGAATGGTACAGTGAGATCCTGTCTCCGAATAAAATAAAATAAAATACTATCGCTTCTCGGCCTTTTGGCTAAGATCAAGTGTAAATAAAACAAAAAACTAAAAAGAATTGTATTTTAACTTTTCTGACATGTCTTTTTATTGTATGATTACTTATATTTTAAATGCTTTCTGTTTATGTTACTATCATTGAAAAGTAGAATAGAGTAATGATAATAATACATTGTAATAATCCTGTCTCAGGTCTCATGCCATATTTGGAGGGATGGCAGTAAGCATTTAATAGTGCACAAATACAAGATGAAGTTAATATACAGGAATACTGTCTCGTGATTGATCACCAAGTGGTTTAAACTGGATAAACTGAAACGTGTAGTTTGAGAAAATTTTTGACTAATTTAGTCAGATTTTTTACTGATTTAATGTGAAAATTCCAAGTGGTAGTATTGGATTGCATTGTCATTTTTAAGGTTATGCTATTTGGAGGACTTCAGAATCACTTACATCTGTGAATGTATTTTAAATAATGAGTGGTTTACTTTGTGGGGAGTAGGTAAAGGAAAGTAACATCTAGTTCTGTATTAAATAATTACTGATTTATATATTAATATGCCAAATATTTAACTCCTGTTACATGCCAGGTACATGTCATAAGAGAATATAATAGTGTACAAAATAAAGCATATGGTATAGTAGATGGTGTTAAGAATATGGAGAAAAAGAAACCAGGGGAATATGGAGTATATTTAGGTTACAGATTTAAATAGGTCAGTAGAAGTCCTTTCCCCCCGGATGGTGAATGGGTGAGCCTGAGGTGAGGCAGCAATTCTGCACAAATCCAGGGAAAAGGGATTCTGTCAAGGGACAACAGAGTACATTTCCTTTGATTGTAATATTTTTAATGTATTATGATTTAAAAATTGCAGGAAAATTTGTATTGCTAAAGTGTAGTAGGAAGAGAATGAGTACAGAAAAGTTAGGGGTACAGTACAAATGAGACTTTGCTAAGCGACCATAAAGACTTTGGCTTTTACTTGGGGTAAAAGCTATATCTTCTTTACATTTGTTATACTAAGTTAGTTAAATTCTTTCCCTTTTATAGTTTAATAGAGTTTACTGGATAGCCAGTATAGATCCCATCCTCAGTTTACAGTACGAGTACCTATGACTAAACCTGCACTGCACCCATATAATGCCAGCACTCTGAGAGGCGTGGGAGGATCACAGATTCAAGCCCAGACTGGGCAATTTAGCAAGATGCTGTCTCAAAATAAAAAAAATTAATAATTTTTAAAAAGGCCCTAGGTTCAGTTCCTAATGCTGCAGACAAAACAAAGCAACACAACACAACACAACACCAAACCAAACCTTAAATTTAAAGTACATTGAATACATTTAAACTACTGAACATCACAGTTTTGCAACACAGTACTCTAAAGCGTACTGGCTGTTTACTAATGTGATCACCTGGCTGACTGGGAGCTGTGCCCCCTGCAGCTGATGTCCAACATTGTAGATATTCCTAGCCCAGGAAAAAAACCAGTTCAAATTTTGAAACACTTTCTACTGAATAATGTATATCACTTGCACTATCATGAAGTAAAAAAACAAATAAACCACCAGTTGTATAGAAATAGCTCTTAAAATGAGAAACAAGGTATAATTCAGTTAGATTATAAAATGTACATGTATCATATTTGAAAGTTCATACGTGATTTAAATCCCTTGCAGAAAAATAATCTAGTAAAGAAACCGGTGGCTCTGTTAACCCTTGTTTTTCTTTTTGAGGAGTGGGCTGCACTGCATTGCATGAATGCTAGACAGGTGCTCTGCGAACTGAGTGAGCTACACTTCAGACCTGCTGAATTAAATCTTACACTAAAAGGACCAAGCAATTAAGACCAAGAAGTTAGTGCTTTTTTAATTGCTGCTGATTTCTGATGACATTTATTACATGGAGGCTTTTTTTTTAGCAAGTTGATATGGTAGTAAAATATTTTAGGAAGATTTCTTTAAATTTACATATATTTTTTCTAGTAAGATGTTCTTTCTCAAAGCAGAGCTAATTTTTCATTTTAATATCCATAGAAACTGCTAACCATTGTTATTTTTAAATTAAATGTGCTAAGGGAATTTACATATAAGACACCCATTTAGGTGTCTTTTTCTTTGAGTTTTGACAGATTTTACACCTATGTAGCCATCACTGTGATTCAAATAAACAGCATTGCTATCACCCCTGAAGTTCACTGGTTCGAAACAGTGACCCAGGCAGTGACTCTTGTAACCCAGGCAACCACTGATTTGCTTTCTGTAAGTATAGATTAGATTTTTTTTTAAAGAGATTCAAATAAGTGGAATATAGAGAAGTATTCTTTTGTGTCTGACTTCTTTGCTCAGCATAATTAAAAAAAATTAGTGTTGCATGCATGAAGCATTCACTTCTGTTGGGTAGGTGTTTTGTTTTTATTTTTTCTACCTAGTACTAGTTTCACTTCACAAAGGTTTGGTGGATGAATGCATATTTGGTGCAGCAAATATCATCCCTCCATTTTTACTGTATTTCTTTAGCAGTAGGATGTTAAAACTTCTAGGTTTTGTATGCTGCTGGATTTAAATTTGTGCATAGATTATGTGAAAAGATGAGTTAATGAAAAATGTGCAAGGTTTAAAGTTCAGTATATTTTTTTTTTATTCTTTTGTCCTTCCTCCCCTTTAAACTATCTTGGCATCCTTGTTTAAAATGAATCAAAGGTAAATATGAGGGTTTATTTCTGGGTTCTTAATTCTATATGATCTTTATATCCTTATGCTAGTATGCTTTGATTATAGATTAGGTTTGAAAGCAAAATATAATTCAACTTTGTTCTTCTTTTTCAAGATTGTTTTGGTTAGTCTCTGTCCCTTGAGTTTTAGGATTTGATGATTTTTGCAAAGAAACCAGGTTAAATTTTGATAAGGAATGTGTTGATAAGGATCAGGAGATCAATTTGGAGTATATTGCCATCTTAAGACCTATTAATATGGGATAAGTTTATATAGTCCTTTAATTTCTTTTAACAGTGTAGTTTTCTGAGTATAAATTTGTTCTTAAACTTTTTCTAAGTGTTTTAATCTCTGATGATTTGGAAGTGGAATTGTTTTCTTGCTAATGTATGGAAATTCAATTTTTTTACATATTGATTTTTGTACCCTTTAATCTTAAATTTTTCCATTTAACTTGTAAAAATGTTACTTTTACTGTCAGTATTAAAATCTAAACTATCATTAAACTACTGTAAAATGTCATTTTTAATGACTTTAGGATTTTCTATATATACAATTTCACTTCCTTCCAATCTGTTTGCTTTCAGTTTCATTTTTTTGCCTAATTATTCTGGCTAGAATCTTCAGTACAATGATGAATAAAAACGTCAAGAGTGGACAGCTTAGGCTTGAATCTAAAAGGAAAACATTCAGTCACTCACCATTAATTATGATAATCATTATGTAATTTGCTTTTTCATAGTTACATTTTGTTAGTTTGAAGAAGTTCCCTTCTGTTTCGTTTTTAAAGTATTTTTATCATGAAAATCTGTTAGATATTTTTCAAATTTTCTTCTGCATCTTTTTTTTTTTTTTGGTACCTGGGATTGAACTCGGGTCCTTGTGCTTGCACAGCAGGCAGCAAAACCACTGAGCTAAATCCCCAGCCCCTCTTCTGCATCTTGATAGGATCACGGTTTTTGTCTTCTATTAATATGATGTATTGTTTTATTTGCTTTATTTTGAGTGTCTCAGGTTCATATGTTTGAAATTATATAGTTCTCTGAAGATTGGCCCATTTATTATAATAAAAATTTCTCTTTATCTTAAATGATTTTCTAAATTTTATTTTGAGTCAGGGTTTTGCTATATCACTAAATTAACCAGACTGAGCTTGAAATTGTGATCCTCCTGCCTCAGCTTCACAGACTGCTGGAATTGCAAGTGTGCACCACCATCCCTGGCTTCAGATGACTTTTATGGTATAATATTTTAACTGTTTTAATCATATTTTTACATTATTCTTTTTTATTACTTTCCTAGTTGTTGGCACAAGGCTTACTGTATACATCTTATCAGAGTCTTCTGGCTTGTACTAACTTAATCTAAGATACAGAAATCTTCTAAAACCTCTCTTCCTTTTCTCCCTTTTGGTGCTATTGTTGTTATACATGTTATAGCTATATATTTTACAAATCCAACAATATGCTGCCACGATTATTACCTTACATAATTTCATGTTGTTTAAAGGGATAAGTCATAAAGGAGAGTAAAAATATACTAATCGTTACATTAACTTTCATTTTTGGTTTTGTCCATTTTCACTATGGATTCAGGTTATCATCTTTTTTTACTCCAAATAGCTTAACTTTCACCCATTTTTGTACTATTATAGTCAAATACTCTTTCCAGTATTGTTAGAGATCCGATACACTTAATTGTTTTAGTCAGTTTGTTTTAGACAATTTAAGAAAATATTTTGCATTTATACTTTTATAATCATAATTATCTTTATAAGGTCCGATAGGTAAGGATTTTGTCCATATGTGTTTTGCCGAGTTTGTCATTTTTGCAAGATATTTGGGCTAGATATAAAATTTCTCCAGTTTTTTTTTCAGCATTTGAATAGGTCATCCAACAGCTTTCCAATCACCCTTCTTTTTGATGAGTAGGTAGTTCAATCTCACTATCTCTTGTATGTAACATGTCACATTTTCCTTGCTTTTAAAAGTTTATCTTTGGCTTTTAGCATTTCTGGTTTGTTTTTTGGTTTTGGGGGGTTTTTTTGGTACTGGGGATTGAACTCAGGACACAGCACCACTGAGCTAAATCCCTGGCACTTTTAGCATTTTTTACTGTGTTGTTTGTAGGAATTAGTCTCGTTTATTCTAGTTGCAGTTAATTGAGTTTCTTAAACATGTAGATGAATGTTTTTCATCAAATTTTAGTTTTTAGCCATTTCGTGAACTATTTTTTGTTTCTGTTCCTTGTATTGCCATTACACATGTTGGTGCACTTAGTAGTGTCCCAAATTCCTTTGAGACACTGTTCAAATGTCTTCACTTATTTGCCCTTTTCTGTAGGCTATGTAACCTTTTTCAGTCATCTTTAAATTTACCTAGTCTTTGTTCCCTTAGTTTAAGTTTATAGTGGAGGCCCTCCTTTGAATTTTATTTTACTAATACTTGTTTGCAGTACATAATGACTACATTCCTTGTGGGGAGTTGACATATGTATGGAACACATCAGAATTCTTTTTTTCATTTTCCCTTCCTCCATCTTTTGGTCCCCTTTCCATTTACAAAAGATTAGCTATTAGCTATCTTTTATTTTGCCCTGTTTATATTTTGGGTTTCTCATGTAAGAGAAACCATGCAAGTCTGTGTCTGATTTATTTCACTTAGAAATATGGTCTCAAGGTGCATCCATTTTCCTACAAATGACTCGTTTATTCTTTATCACAGAACACTAATCTATTGTGCATAAATACATTTTGTTTACTCCTTTGTTGATGGACATATAGGCCACTTCCCAAGATCTAGCTACTGTATTATGAATTGTGCTGCTAAATTGCTTGTGAACTCTATAATATCCACTTGCTTCTTTTAAACATTTTTGTAAAAGATTATCTTTTTGGTGAGATAGTGTCATGCTTTCCTTCTTTAAGCATTGTTTCCCAAAATCATTAAACACGAAGTCTTCATTGCCTGTTGTCTTGGCCTTCATACAGGTAGTTTCTGTTGCCTGTTTTTTTTTTTTTTTTTTTAACTCTTGTGTGTTTGTCTTTTATTTCTTTGTATGTTATAACCAGGGGTGAGGGCATTTTATATAATACATTGCAACATCTCTGGATACCGATTTTCTCCCTTATAGGGCTTCTTGTTTGCTTTTTTAATGGCTTGGCTGAGCAAGTTTAATGAAGTTTTATATCCCCTGCAGTATGAAGTGCCTATTGTCTTGTATCAGAGAAAGCAGCCTTGGACATGGGCACAGTTAATCCTGTCATGACAGTGATTTTAACAGAGCTATCTGTCTTTCCTTTTTATTTCTGTTAAGCTCTCTGCTACTGTTGGTATTACCCCTAGTTGTTCATCTCTACTCATTGCTGGTGATTGTTCTGTTGTTTTTGACAAGTTAAAAAAAAAATATATATATATATATATATATATATATATATATTCCATAATAATTTACTTTGCCTATATCCTGGATCCTGCTTCTCACATGTTTCATTATACTCATTACCTCTGTCTGTACTGTTCCCACATCCCTGCAGCTGTATGTTGCTGGGAAACACCAATTAAGTGGGTCCTTAGAACCATTTGACCTTTCTACTTACTGTAGTCCCTTAAATTTCTTCATTCTCCCACTTTCTTAGACTATCATACCTTTTCCTCCTTCTTAAGCCTCTGACATCTCCTCAGTAGCTAAAAAATATCTATTTCTTTAGCTGATGGTCTTATTTCTTGTTTTACTAAGAAAAGAGAAGTAATTGTTACCACTTACCTTAATCTGTTGCTTAAATCATTTACTATCCTTTTGCTGTCAGTGTATCCTCGTGGCTAATGCCAGTCTGTCTCTCCTAGACTCCATCTACACAACTACAACCTGTCACTCCAGTAATCCACCCCCACCTTGTACCATAAGCTTTTTCCATTATGCCATAATTTTTCCCGTCTTAAAAGGCTTCTCTCACCTTCACATTTTCTTCCTGCCTGTTCTCCTTTACCTGGCTTTTATGGCAGAATTCTTTGAAAAATGTCTATGTTTTGTGAACCAAATCTAGTTAGTGCTTTTTCCTCCACCATTACATCAGAACTATTCTATGAACTTTATGCTATTAAATCTAAAGATTAATATGCCTTTTCTCTCTTCCTTTTGTTTTTGCATTTGAAATAGTCGCTTTTCCTTTAACCACTAAGCCCACTTACCTTGGTGAATATCTACCACATTCTCCTTTATCTTTTTCACTGCTCCTCTCCTAGGCTATGAAACAATATCGTTTTATATATAATATGAGGAAATTAATCAGAATCATTTAACAATTTGTTTAAACATAATGAAGACTAGAAAAATGGGGAAGACTGTAGAAAGATTCTTTCCACCTCCATGGTCTTAATTTTAGACTCTAACTTGACTCTAAAACAAATGCCTTTTAAAGCCGGTGGTTCAAAAATTATTGAACTTTTATTAAGTTCAGTAGGGCTCCCTTTATTTTATTTCATTTCTGACTTTTAACCCTTGACAGAAGAAAATGTCAGTGTTTTGAAATTATAAGCCTTTTAGACATACAGAACTATGTCAGATATGTAGAATTCTGGAATATATGTGACAGAATACAGAAGACAACACAAAGACACAAAAAATTAAGTTGTTAAATGTTTGACGATGATGAGAGTAAATTGATCTCAAGGAAATAACATTAATTAAAATTTCTTTGTTTGGTAAATATAGGCAACTTTTCATCTTACCAATTAATTATAGATTTTGTTTTATTACACTGTGAAACGTGTATTATTAAAATAATCAGAAATATTAGTTTTAGTTAATAAAGCAATTTTCTGAGGCTGAGTATCATATAATTATGATAGAAATTGTACTTCTTGAGTTTTACTTGCATTTATTTATTTATTTTTTTTTTCCATTAAGTTTATTGATACATTTTAGATATACAATACAGTTACATTCATCATTGGGATCTTGTACCTTTACATGAGTATCTTGGTTCTTATTTTTTTCCCCTTCCCCTGCCTGCCCTTCACCCCCTCCACCCTTCCCTATTTGCAAAGACTTTGTTTGTTTCCATGTTTTTCCTTTTCTCATATTTTTTCTTTTCCATTCTTTCCTTTCCCCTACCCCTCCCACTTTCCCTACTCCTTTAGACCTTTTCTTCCTATTACACAATATCAATTACACATTTTTAAAATTACAATATCAAGATCTAGAAGACCTTACCACAGATTTTACAGAATTTAAAAGGATATAGAAAGTATATTACAAAAATCATTTTTGAAATAAATTGGACAACTTCTAAGAAGTACCTTGGAGGACAAATTAATGAAACTAACTCTGGAGGAAATATAAAATTTGAATAGCACCTATTAAAGAAAGTATAATCCTAGCTTGAAAACCCACCTGCATGACAACAACAGGCTCATATACATTTTAACTGATAAATTATATCAAACATTTAAAGCAGAAGGAAAAAGCCATATGATCCTGTCAGTAGTTGGAGAAAAAGTATTGGACTAAAATTCTACAGCTGTTCATGATAAAAGCTATCAGGAGAGCAGAAGTAGAACAGAACCTTCTCAACAGATAAAAGACATGTACTCCATACTTCCAGGAAAAATGCCTTATATGAATGGAGAAGATGCAATGGTTTCTCCCTAAGGTGGGAAACAAGGGTAGATATGCCTACTCTTCATTTGTCCATTAAACTTTGAAACATAGGCCCAAACCAAAATAGTCTGGCAATAAAATGACACAATTAGAAAAGGGCTAGCAAGGTAGAAGTAAATTATATGTAGGGCTGGGGATTTCGCTCAGTGGTTTCACCGCCTGTTAACAAGCGCAAGGACCTGAGTTCAATCCCCAGTATCAAAAAACAACAACAAAAAACCCAACTTTATATGTAGATGAAATGATCATCTACAGAGAAAATACTAAGAAATCTTGCAGAGTCCCTAGAACTTGTATTTGGATTTAGGAGGATTAGAAAACACAAGGTATATATAAAAACTTAGGTCTATGTATACTTGCTATAAATGAAGAATTGGATATTGAAATTTAAAAGTTATGTAGGAGTACAGAGGACCTAGAAAAGTAAAAAGAAAAAGAAAACAGTGTTGGAAGACAATTAGTACCAAATTTTAAGATTTCTTCTAAAGCTAGAGTAATCAAGGCAGTGTTGGCGTTAAGGAAAGACATACAGACCACTGGAATAAATCAGAGAATCTAGAAATAGAACCACACATATATGGTCCACTGAGTTTTGAAAGATTATTTAACATTAACATTTTATAGAACATAAACTCAAGAGTAGAGGAAAAGATAGTGTTTTCAGCTAATGGCACTAGAACACCTGCTATCTGTATATAAAAAATTAATTTCAACCCTTAATTTCCATATATAAAAATAACTTGAAAGGATCTATGAACCTAAATATGAAAGCCTAAAAGTATAAAACTTTAAGAAGAAATTATAAGGCAAAATGTTTATGAATTTAGGGTAGGCAAGAATTTCCTAGGATATAAAAAACATGATGTATAAAAGAAAAAAATTGATAAATGAGATTCCATCAAAATTTAGAACTTTAAATGACATCATTAAGAAAATGGAAAGTAGTCCTTAAACAGATCGTATTTATAATGCATATAACCTATGACCAGAATATATAAAGAACTCTTACAGCTCATTAGTAGACAACCCGAATAAAAAGTAGACACAAGAAGATGATAAATAGCCAGTACAGCACAAGGAAAGTTGTGTAACACTAGAATCAGAAAAATATTAATCAGTACAATAACAAGGTTGAATTATACACTCATTAGGGAGATGAAATTCATGACTTTTTCTTTTCGTTGGATTGTCCCCCTTTACATTTAATTTCTTGTCGCACCCAGTGGATTCATTCTGCTGTGCTTCCTGGGGTTGTGATCCTCATTGTTCCTAGGATAGTGTCTAAAATTTTTTGGAGTGCTGGTTTGATATTCATGAAGCTCCTAAGATGCTCTTTGTCATGAAAGTATCTTATTTCTCCATCACTTTTGAAAGATAGTTTTGCAGGATGCATCAATCTGGGTTGGAGGCTGTTTTCCCTTTAGGTCTTGGAATAAGTCACTCCAAGCTCTTCTTGCCTTGAGGGTTTGCGTAGAGAAGTCAGCTGTGATTCTGATGGGCTTTCCTTTGTATGTGATTTGTTTGTTTTCTCTTAATTGCTTGTACAACTTTATTCTTCTGTTGGGTTTCTGGAATCTTTTAACAATTATATGCCTATGTGTAGATTTTTTTTTTAATCAAGGCTATTTGGAGTCCTATATGCCTCACTAATCTGTATGTCAAGTTCTTTTCCCCTGCTTGGGAAGTTTTCTGCCATCACTTCTGTGAACAATTTTTTTATGTTACCTGCACTCTCTCCTGTTTCTTCATTGACTCCGATCAGTCTTATGTTATTCTACTTTACATCGTCTAGCAGCTATGGCAGCTGGCGAGCCTCCTCCTGGGCACTGGGGACTTAAATTTATTTTATTTGCTCATGTTTCTTATAGGTACCACTAGTCATCAACTTAGAATCCGGGAAACTCCATTGATCAAACTAACAATTAGTTCATATAGTAAGGAAACTTTTTTTGTGGTTGCAATCTCTGTTAAGTTTCTTGATATGGTTTTAGAATTTGAGAAACCCTAGGTTTTAAAGAAGATGATTTAGTGTGTTTTCTTTGACTTTTATTGAGTTCCAGTGAAACTCGTCACATCTTATAGTTTGGTGTTTTGGGGAGTTTTTTTTGTAGATTGGGGATTGAACTCAGGACCTTGCACTTGGGAGGCAGGCACAGTGCCACTGAGCTAAATCCCCAGCCTACATCATATAGTTGATTCTAATGGATACTCAGAATGGAGTATAATGTCTTCTGTATTTAAAAAATAAAAATAAATATCTAAGTGGTTCAGATGCCTTAACTTGACTAGATTCATGTTTTAACTTAAAATTGAGTGGATAATGACTGCCAGTTATAGATATTTTAGGTACCATTTTCAACATCCAAACTATTTGGACATTGTTATAAATCAATTGAGCAGTGAAGTGGTAGACTAAAGAAAACACATGGGGAAAGACAGTGTAATTGTCCATTTTTCTGAGTCAGTTACCTTTACAGTGCATTTAAAAAACAAAAATCTCAAGCTGCCTGCTTTTAAAAATTCATGCAAATCAGTCACCTTATTTTACAGCTTTGCAAAACTAAGGCCAGAGCAGAGAAATTGATTTTTTTTTTTTTTAATTCTCATGGATTTCCTTTTCCAGAATGTCGTATTAGTAGAATCATTGATGGTTGTTTTGGTTTAGATTCTTTCTTGTACCAAAAATACAGGAGTTATCTCTTTATATATTTTTATTAATATTGAATAAATGAATCTTGAATTCTTGAATAGTCTGTTTTATGGATATTCTGTTTATTGGTTCACTTACTGGAGGGACATCTTCACTGGTATAAACATTCTTTTACTAGTTTTTATATGAACATAAATTCATTTTGGTAAAATACTTCAGGGAACAAACACTGAGTTGTACGGCGAGCCTATATTTATACTGCCAAACTGTTGTCTACAGTGGCTGCAGATACCTTCATTTCTGAAAGATATTTTAGCTGAGTTTAATTCTTTAGTGATAATTTTGTATTTTTCTTTTTGCACTTAAATTCGATCCATTCTCTCTGACTTGCATTGTTTCTGAGAAATCTAATGTCATTTCCCACAGACATGCTTTAAGATTTTCCATTTTATCAGAGAAGTACAAATAATTGTGGAGAAATGCTCAGTATCACTGGGCATTAGAGAAATATAAATTGAAACAACACTGAGTTTCTGTCTTACCCCCAAAAGAATGGCCAGCATCAAAAATTCAAATAATAACATGCTGATGAGGATGTGATGAGAAAGGAACAATAGTTGATGGGAATATAAACTAGTACAGTCACTGAAAATCAGTATAGAGACTGCTTAAAAGACTGAAAACTGGAAACTCACTGATTTTGCCCTAAATGTTGTGATGATTTTGTTGTTGTTCTCCTTGATGTTGAACTTGGATCTGTGAGTTTATAGTTCTCATCAAATTTACAAAAATGTAGTTACTATTTTTTGTTCTTTCCACTTCATGGGACAATAGTTAAATTTATGTTAGGCCTCTTGAAAAAGTCTCATAGTTTATAGTTTGATCTCTTGTGGTATTTTTTTCTAGTTCCTTTTCTCACTGTGTGTAATTTTTTATTTTTTCCCACTGCTATGTCTTCAGGTTCATTAGACTTTTCCTTTGCAACATCTAATCTATTAATCCTATCCAATTTATTTTTCTTTATATTTGAATTTCTATCTCTAGCTCAGTCTGACCTTTTGAAAATATCTTTTAATTTTTAAATAAGTATGAATTAGAGAAGTTCATATTCCCATAATTTAGCTTTCCCAAAAAATATTGTCTTGCATTTTCGAAACCAGAAATTTATTGGCACAATAAAATTAGGCTGTATATGTAACACAGATTTCACCAGTTTTTGTATGCACTCACCTCTTTGGTATATCTGCCTCCTATTCTGTGATACCACCAGTGAACCAAGATACAGAAGCTCTCTATAACTGCAAAGAAAGTCTTTTGCATTACGAATTGTGGTCTTTTTTTTTTTGTACCAGGGATCAAACTCAGGTCCTTGCACTTGTGAGGCAGGCGGCGGAACCACTGAGCTAAATCCCCGGCCGTGGTCTTTTCTTAATATCTTGAATTATTATCATGTTCATTCTTTCTCTTTGAGAATGAATATAGACAAGTGTTTGTTTTAGCATTCTTATCTACTATTACCTCTATTGTTGCTGCATTTTATTTCCACTTACATTTCACTTTTAATGGGTTATATTTCCTGGTCTTTGGTTGAGTTTCAGACAATTAATTTTACCTTATTTTATATATTGTTGGGCTTTGTTTTGGGATACTGTTATATTAGAATCCATTTGATCTTTCTGGAGCTTTGTTAGTGGCAGCCTAGAGCATCTTGGTTCTAAAGTTTGATTTTGTTGTTCAAGTATTTATTATCTTCTCAATTGTACTTGATTTTCTGTGTTAAGAAGTCCTTCTGTTTTGATTGATGTGAACGTGAACTGTGAGGATTATTTCGACTGTTCCTCTTCAGGGTCTTTTTTGTCCAGACTCAATAATTTTTTTCATATGCATGCACAAATCATCCCTCTGTTTAAATGATTCCTCAGGGATCTCTCTTCAGATCTTTGACACTCTTTACCTCTGTTGCTTTCTTCTGTTTGCCCTGCAAATTCAAGCTACCATGGTATCTCTAACTTGGAACTTTTTTAGACCATAGATTTAACTGTGAGAGCACTGGGCTCTGATTGGTTCCTGCTTTCCCCTTATCCACCTCAGAACTTTATTAAGTAATGAGCTGGGAGAACTGATAGAGCTCATTTCATTTTCTTGATGGTTTCTATCCTGAGATAACTTGTTTAAAACCATTGTTTAAAATTCATTGTTTGTCTAGTTTTCTGGTGATTTAAGATAGAAGAGTAAATGGAGTTTCTTTCTGTCACGGAAGACATCCCTGCTTTGTAGAAAATTTCATTATAGTTTCACAAACGTGTAGTTGTCTTTTTTGTCTTTTTTTTTTTTTTTTTCCGTACCGGGGAACGAACTCAGGTTCTTGCGCTTGCGCAGCAGGCAGCGAAACCACTGAGCTAAATCCCCGGCCTTTTTCGGCTTTTTGACAGTTTGTAGGACTTTTCAGTAAAATGACGATACATCCAACTTTCAGTCTGCTTTCTTTGGACCCCCTTAATGTTATAATAAAAATATAAAAAAGGTTCTGTTACTTATATGCATTGTGTATTTTATATGCAGCCCAAGACAATACCTCTTAACTTGAATGGGGGGGGCGTGAGAGGCGGGCCACATGTTGGACGTGGCTGGCATGTGCGCTTCTTTTCACGTGCTTTCTATCTCATGTATATGCTTTCATCATCTTTCATTTATTGTGTATCCTTTCATTCCTTATGTAAAGATTATCAACACAAATGTATTATTAAGCATGTTTATTTGATACAATATAGTGATGATAGTGCTGACACATGTTAACTATTCATGGTTACTTAGAAGAAAATAAAGTACTTTAAATATTTTTTCCTTTGTTTCCTAATTCAATATAGATTATTAGTTCCTATATCAGATAGAGTATATACTGGCTGTTGATCAAAACCCTAGGCCATAAAATGTTTGAAATTATTCCAAGAGGAGGAAACAAGATATTAGTGTATATGAATTCAAGCCTAATTAATTTTTGCATAATTAGATTGTATTCTTAAAGATGATACAGCATTAAGGTCTTGAAAATTACCTTGCTTGATTTTAGATTCTAAATACTTCTTTTGATGAAATTAGTATAATTTGCAGGCACCTAAACATTATTTGAGAAGGAAAATACTTCTGTTCTGAAGTTTTGCACAGTTGTCCATTGAATTTAGAGTTACCATGAATATATTGTTGTTGACAGGTAGTATAAAACTTATTAAAGAGGCTTAATGTTTTGTGCATGCATAATAAAATAATTTTGTTCTCTTGTGACAGATAAAAATTAGAGCCAGTGTGTCACTTAACTATTCTTGGGCATATAGTTCACTTGATAGCTTTTCCTTTTGAATGACCTAATTCCTTGCCAAATGATAAGGATTACATTTATAGTAGTGAATATTCTTTTGGTTAAAAACCTTTTGCCTTGTTATATTTGAGAGACATACTCAATTCCAGAGGTACATATAAATTGAGTAATAAGCAGTTACAGTTTTACTAGAGTCGGGTATCTTTAAATATTTCAACCAAACACATAGAATGTAAGATGGTCAAAACTGAGTAGAAATGTAGCTCCCACTAACTTTATGAACAGACATATAAAATAGGAGCCAGAGTAATGATTTGTTGTCCTTAAAAACTTTCTTACCTTCTTAATAGATTGCTTTTTAGACATAATCCACACATATATGTGATAAGTGTGTATGTCAGTTTTAATAATACTGATTTATTTTCCTTAGAAATTATAAACTTGATGTTTTGTCCCCTCTCAAAGTATATTTCAGGTATTAAATAATCACTCTAAATTTGAATATAAGTTGTAGTGGCTAGCAACATTAGTAGGTATGCATACTGTTCTTTAGGGTAAATGTTTTACTAGAACTTAATACTTGTCTTGAAAATGTGTCTTTGACAAATTATTTTTGTAGGCACTATGCTTGAATCTTTGAACTTTCATTTTCAATATAGTATACTATATACTACTACTTCTACCTCAATACTACTTCAATATACTACCACTTCTACCTCAGTGAATTTTGTACTTGAGATGCACAAAGTTTAAGTCATTTTGGTTTTTGGTTTTTGTTTTTATGGGGGGGCGGTACCAGGGATTGAGCTCAGGACCTTGTGCCTGTGAGGCAGGCACAGTACCACTGAGCTAAATCTCTGGCCCAAAGCTTAAGTCATTTTGGATGACTATCCCTGTTCTGGTTAAGAAATGAGCCTTCCAAAAAAAAAAAAAAAGAAAGAAAAAGAAATGAGCCTTCCTTTTTTAAAAAATTTGTTTACCAATATCAAAATCTGAATTTTATTGGAGTATGCATGAAATTGGAGGACTAAAGGACAAAAGCAGACATGAAAGATGGCATTTGTTCTTCATTGGAGTAAAGTTTAATAGAATATTGAATTATGTTACCATCTATAAGTCATCTTAAAAAATGTGCATTCCCATTTAGTGGCATAGAAGTGAACTGAATGGTGTGAATCAGTAGCTATATAAATAATATAATCCTACTATCCAAATACTTAAGCATTTGGGCAAGTGATTTCTACTTAAATGACTGAGTATGAATGAATTGGATGTTTCTGAGATAAACCAGAGATTATTTAAAAGAAAAAATGTTAGTTGATGGGACATCTTTTATATTCACTTTAAGTTTCTTGTGTGTGATGCCTGGTGAACACTCATAATTGATAGAAGTAGGAGGAAAGGTTTGTTCATACTTAATAATTTTTATTTCAAATAAAGTATCTACCAGTCTAGCCTTCCCTAACTGGTTAAGAGGAAAGATGAGTTAGAGTATAATTTTTGTTTTTATTGATTTTTGTGTATCTTAATGGATATTTATGCTACTGTTCATGTATTTATTTACATGTTAGTAATTTTGATGGCTTTTGGATAATTCCACTCTAGAGGGAGAACTGGTGGGCGGTCCTTCCTGTGACACGACCCTTGAGTGACAGTTCTATTTGATTGCCTCCAGTACTGTGAGGAAAGGACACGACTCTATGGTGAGGACTGATGGACATACATTATCTGAGAAAAGAAACTACCAGGTAAGACTTTTTTCCTTTTTTTTCTATTGGTCATATAGCTACACTAAACTCTTTTAATGTATTATATTTAGTTGTAACTAGTAAATATTATTTTATACTCAATTTGAGAAATTTTTATTATATTTTAAGGATATTTCCTGGATTTGACCTTTGAAATAGTTGGAAACATTTTTCAAAACAAAGCATGGTCATAATGTATATTTTTAGGGTCAAAAATTTTCTAATATGTCAATTCTTAGATTGATATGTGTAAGTTTGTGGCAAGATTCAGAGGTAATAATTCATATAATGAAGTATTGATTTTTTAATACATTCTTGAAAAATGTAAAACTGTAGAATTAGGCTATATTTTGTGTAATAAAAGTATTATAGAAATGTAGGCAAAATTGGACAGAATGTAGGAGAAATAAAAATGAGATATCCAAGATATTTATGGGCCCAAATTCTATGGAATTTGTATTAGTTTATTGTCCTTACCATGCCAGATTCTTGTTCTCTCATTTAATAAGTTGGTTAATAATAGTATCCATCCCTTACACAGTGTGTAGGGAAGCCATAAAAATAGTTGTAATGAAACATTGCTAATTGTTTTCAACCTTCTAAAACCAGTGAATGTTAAAGATAGCACTATTAAATAGTAGTTTTGTTTTAAAAGGAATAACATACAAATTTAATTTTTTAAAGAAAACTTGCTTTAACATTGATAGTAGTCTATTATTAAAATATGTAATCTAGTAGTATAGAGTGCAGAATAGTTTAAAGCTCAAGTAGAGATAAATTTTAGTTTTCTTGCACAACTGTGTCTTCAACCTTCCTTTCCCCTCCACCAGTTTCATTCCTCAGGTATGAAGGGATAACTGGGATAACAGCAGTCTTGGTTAACTATTCATGTATCTATAAATCATTTGTTTTATTGCAGTTAATTTTTTTCCTCAAAAAGGGAATGTGAACAGTGGAGAAATTAGTTTTTATGGTGTATAATAGCAAAGAGCCTTTGATTATAAGATCTGAGTCTTGGTTTTAGGTACTATCCCCAATGGATACTTTAATATTTAACCTACATAGTGTTTCGCCTAACTTGATGCATGATGTTTCTTGCCAGGTCTTTCTTTATGATTTTAATAAGCCAGAGTAAGCTGGATCTATGCTGAATTAGTTCTTTCTATAACCTTTTCTTCTGATTTGTCCTCAAAGACTTAACCAGTATAGCCTTGCTAATTATTTGTATTACAACCATCTTTTTGGACTTTTGCATCTTTTGGTGGTTTCTACCAAAGTATTTAAAAAATTTTTTGATTCTAGGTTATGTGACTTTTCAGTATTCATAACCTAGTTTGCAAAATGTGAATATAGAAATTTTGTTCGATTATGCAGTGCAGTTAATACCTCATGAAACCATATTCATGTAAAATTCCAAAATTTATACTTAAGAATGGAATAAAACAGAGTCTTGTTTTACACTTAAAGAGTTTGGCTTATTCCTGCTCATGCTACTCTAAAAGCACTACTATTATTCCAGTTACATTACTTATAATAATAGGTTTCTGAGTTTATCTGGAAAATGCATTTTTGATTAGGGTTTTGCGGACTGAAAATAATTTACCTTTTCTCTTTTGTTGTTGTATAGTGATGCTTAATGCATATTGAAATATCCTGGCAAGAATTACTTAAATCTGGATTGTAAAATTATTTTGCAACCACCTCTGGGCATGTCTAGATATAATTTCCTGTTCAGTGTTTTGATAAGTATGTTAAAAGCATATGGGATTCATAGCATAATATTAAAAGGAATTAAATCACTAAAACAGTATTTTTATTTTAGAGTGTGTATAGTCTTAGATAAAACATTTCAATTTTTAAAAATTCTATTTTGGAGGTGTTTATTTTTCATGATTAAAGTAAGATTTTTTTAATCCATATTTATAACTATTTTCATTCATCTTTTAGGGCTTTAGCTTTTGGAGGGCAGTTGATTCTTTAAGCATCCTGATAATGGGAGATAATATTCCAGAGTTTAACAAGAAGAATAACAGTTCTGTACTTCTCGTTTCCTTATAGACCTAATTAAAACCTAAGAATTAAAGCCTTAGGAATTTGCTAGTGCAGGAAGATTCATTCTTTCTTAGCTCTCTGTAAAGGTGGTTTTCACATTGGCATGAGTTAAAGTATTGATTTTTATGGTGGTACATACTTTGTATGTTTTCTTTCTCACTGCATATTTAAGCCCAATTAGATATTTGAAATTGAGATACAGTAGTTGAAGTTTATTTGCATAGGATGGATTGGTGTATTAGGTAAGGCAGTGTATTAAATGTTTCACAGTTCACTTGTTTTGGGAGGGTTATTAAGCTGTTTCCAAGGAAATATAATCTTGATTTTTCTTCCTTTTTTTTTTTTGGCTAGAATTTTCTTATCTTCCTCTGATTTACTAATTTATCTTAGATATTAGCATACATAAATATAAATTGTCTTAGTAACCAATCTCTCTGGTCAGTGACTTTCTTACTCAACCCTGTAGACCAGTAATGGTGAACCTATAGCATGTATCCGGTGGCAGGCTGTTATCAATAAAAGCTCTAAAAGCTTTGCCATTACACATTATACATAGTCTTCTTATTTTTTGATCCCCACGTTTTTTACCTTTCCAGTGTGTCTTCTGTTACTCGCTATAGTGGGTTTTTCTATTTAGTAATAAAAAAACCTCTTAGTTTCCCTATTATGCACTTTTACACTTTCAAGCTTTCGCTTATTTTGGTTTCCTTCATTTAATGTCTTACTATCACATAATTCGAGAATTTGATTACGGTTTTCCCAGAAATCATTCTACAATTGGCTCAGCACACCTTTCTCTTGCTTTTGTAGTCTTTCTACATACTTCTACTTTAGTGTTTGCTATAATACATTGCAGTTCTCTGTTTATTTTTTTCTCCTATAGACCCGTGCTGTCCAGTACTGTAGGCACTAGCAACAAATGACTATTTATATAAAGTAATACTAAAAAATTTAGCTTGTCAGTCACATAAGCCACATTTGAGATGCTCAGTGGCTATATGCTGCTAATCCCTACCATATTGAACATAGATTAGAACGTATTGAGCATACATTAGAATGTTTTCGTCATTGCAGAAATTTCTTTAGACGATGCTGCTGTATGTATTAAACTTCTTGAAAACTAGGACTATATTTATATTGATATTGCCCATACCTAGCATAGTGGTTAGTATATATAGACAGGTGCTCAATTCATATTGTTTCAATAAAGCTAAGTAAAACAGTGAAATAATGGAAAAGAAGAAATAGGGAAATGTGCTGGATAACCTACTAGTAGTATTTCTGAGATATTTCACTCTTGTTACTTTGAATAGAACTTTTCAATGTGAAGTCATTTCCCTTGTATTGATTTTTTAAATCACAGAAGTAAAAGATGGCTCATTGAAAAATGTTAAAGAAAAAAATATAAAATGCAATGTGAAAGCTCACATTTATAATTTTACTCTTAACAGTTTGGTGTGTATCTTTTCAGGCCTATTAGTGACTAAGTGCAGATGTGATTTGTTGTCTTTGTTTTTAACAAATATGTATTTTGCAGTATGCTTACTATACCTGTGGTGATATTTCTGTATCCTGTCTCTTCCCCTGTCTTTTCTAAAATTAATCATCAGTTTGAATTTTATTTCATTCATTTTTATTTTATATGTTTGGTTACATATATACAAGTGTAGCCTTATGTGGGGCAGTTTTGGGGAAAGTAGCGCCCCATATAAAAGTATTCAAAAGAATAGAAAAAATAATGAGTTTCTGGTCTATCCAGAACCCTAAACAGTTTCTCAGATGCTGCATAAGGCCTCAACACCTATCTGAAATTGACCAAAGATTTTGAATAATGTGTAAAGCATTTAAAACACAAGTTATCTAATTTTGTAACAAGTACAAATGTACCAATAACTATGTTTCTATTTAGTGTATAAGCTTTATGTAGTACTATATACAAATAAACATTTTTCTTTTATACTGGAGCAAAAATACAAGCATAAACAATGAAATGTCACTTTCCTTTTTTTGTATATATTATTGAAAATTTTTATCTCTGTGCGGTCCAGGATCTTGTAAGTGACGAAGTCTTAGAGTCATAGCTGTAGCATAGGTAGCTTGTGACTTTTGTGGCTCCCTTCTAGTGTGATTAAAAATAGTATGAGCATCAAATCTTCTTAGAGTCTATGATATGTGGTATGTTAAAAGATACATAATGACTATAAAGAATATTTAATAATATAAAATCAGTGGGAATATACTTAATAGTTGAAGATTTATCAGGGTAGATCTCTAGTGCCCAGAGAAGAAAAATGGAGGTTTTAGTTGGTGTTCAGTGTGCATGAAAGTGCCTGGATGAAGAAATAGTTTTAAAAATGTATGTCTGAATCCAGTGCACTGGTTCACAGCTTTTTTCTTTTTCCTCTTGAAACTATTGCAGTCAACAAATGGCTGTGACCTATTGTGTCTAGCCAGATAAAAAGAAAGGTGGTAGGAAAAAACTCAGAATGGATGACTTATGTTTTCATCCACTTAGAATAATACAGCTGCTAAAATGAAGTTGCTCTTCTAATTACATTTTTTTTTTTTTTGTTACTGAGATCAAACTCGGAACCTTGCGCTTGTGAGGCAGGCTGTGGGAACCAATGAGCTAAATCCCCGGCCCCTAATTACATTTTTTAATGTGATCGAGATTTCACCAAGATCCTTCCTTTATGACATCCTTTAGTATCTCGATAATTTTTTTCCTATAATTCCTCTAGGCCTAAAGAAATTCTGCTAAGGGGCCGGGGATTTAGCTTAGTGGTTCTGCCGCCTGCCTTGCAAGTGCAAGGACCTGAGTTCAAACCCCGGTACCAAAAAAAAAAAAGAAATTCTGCTAAGTAGTTATGCCGTTTCAATTATAGTAGTAGTTGACACGGTGTATATGACAGCTGCTATGGTGTTTTCCAAGAAGATTTAAAATAATCTGGAGGAAAGGATAGAAGGGAATGGGGTTAATATGAGAAAATGGAAAAATAGGAACAAAATCTTCGTAAATAAGGAGGAATGGAGGGGTTGAAGGGAGGGCTGGGCAAGGGTGAAA